>PVKM010000653.1:56170-98783 GCA_004027735.1 Carollia perspicillata
GCCCTTCGACACACCGCCTCGGTGCCATCCGGGCGTCCACCGAGGATGTCAAAGGGGTGTTCTCGAGAACCAACGTCGCCTTGAAGATGCAGACCCTATCACCCTATGCTTATGTCATTAACCAAAATAAAGCTCAAATCCTAAGCGAAAGGAGTCAAACCCTGGGAGGATCCAAAGATGGACATTCTTAGAAGTTGCAAAAGCTGACTTTCCTTTCCATTTTCTATGTGTCAGATAAACACAAACCTTATTCAGAAAATAAAAATTAAAAAAAAATCAACAAGCACCCTTTTAGTTGAAGTGCAAATGAAACAAAAAGAAAACCCAAATTTCATGAAACTATTTTCATTATTTTAAGGTACATATTTTATTTCCCTTCAGTGTTTTCTTTATGGATTAGTAAGTGGAGTTATCAGGGTCCTACAAAATGTGAAGATTAAATTTATATAGAAAAATTAAAGCAAAATATATAAAGTAAATTTTAAAAGTTTGTATGCCATCGCAGGCCCGTCAATGACAACCATTAAGCCTATACATAAGTACACAGAGTCCCCCTTCTTGACAGGTAATGGGCTCTGCTGAAACGATGAGGAAACACCGGCTGTCAAATGTTTCCTAACGTCCTGAGGCCCCAGAACCCAGGGTTGGAAATCCTGCTTCCAGTCTACCTGGGACTTCTACTCAGCATTCGTTCTCTCATTCACTCATTGGGGGCATGCAAGACATTTGGATACTAGTCCCCAGTCATCCACTTGTCCTCTCGTGACCTTGCTCAGGTCAATCAATTTTATTAATCTTTAGTGACTTCATTCACAGACAAATCTAATGATACCTCAATGGACTGAAGACTGGGGACTGGCCCAGGTGAGAGATCTATGGCTTTTAGCATGCACTATAACTCCATTAAAGCACATTACATCAGGATGAAATATTTCGTATTCTAACGTATTCCACAATGAGTTTCTAACTTTATCTGTCCAAAGAAACATCGTATTTTTATAACCCTCTTTGAGTATACATTTATCAACACAGGCTGACACCATGCATTTCTGTACATGTACCAACATTAAAATTGCAAAGGAATTACCTAGGACATCATCCTTTCTAGATTTTTTTTAAACTATAAAAGTCAGCACTCAGGTCGTCCTTTGATCACACTTACCAGCTGACTGGCCACGGTTGGTGGCATCGTGATCACTATCTCCCTGTTCACTGTCTCCATGCCCACTGTCCTTAGAGCTTACTATGTCGGCTTCCTGGAATGCAGAACTAGAAGCACAAAAACGTGAATATTAGAATTAAAAAAAAAAAAAAGGTGAAGTAACACAGAAAACATTCTTCTGCCACCACATGGTCACTGGTGGTGCTGCAGATGCATAGACTCAGTTGGCTTTATTTCTGCAGAAAGCCTGTTTTCATCAGCTTAAGCCTAACTCTTTAAAATCGAGCATTAGAAGTCAGTCCGAGCCCTTTAAGGCATGTAAAGTCTAGGCAGCATTGTATGATTGGAGCTAAGTCTATGTCTATATCATTTTTATTCAGGAGGTGTGCACATACACCTGGAACAGGTAGGGAGACTATCCAAAGCAGTGTAGGAGTGAAAACTGGCAAAATATTCAAGTATGTTTAGTAACTTCTAGATAAACAAAATATACCCATACTTTAATGTATTACCTAGGAAACACAGCATAATTAGTATTTATGACCTGCCTTAATTGAAAGCACTTTATATGTTTTATATGTTAATATTGAATAATATACCTAATTCCTACTTATAGTAGGTAGTAGCTTGTCTATACACCAAGCTAGGGACAAGAAGAAGAAGAAGAAGAAATTCATACCTGTTAACTCGGCGAGGTCTGTCAACTAGGTAGCTGAGCTCTGCTCTCTGGTGTTTGGTCTAGGAAAAAAATAAATACATCAAGAGCATTTGCGTGCTAAGGGTTTAACTAATAGTCTGCTTTGGAGGTTAGGAACTAATTCTAGCTTCGCAATTGTGTATATTTGTATGAATTTCCAGGTTGCTCTCAGATCTCTGCCCTCCCGCTGGGGAAGGGCAGGGAGATAGGCAGAGACACATTCAGTTTAGATTTTCAGTGCAGGTTTCAAAAATGCAGAAATAAAAGGTCATTTTTCAATGTGTGGGTGTTTTTGAGAATGCAAATGACCTCATAGCCGGGGCTCCTAAGCTCTTGTCTCTAATACAGTCAACCTACTTCGTTCCTGCAGTCTTTCTTCCATGGCCTAGAACAGTGTTTAGGTGCATCCTGGTTGACACAAGAAAAACAGCACGCTCAATAAGCAAAAAGTTTGGATGTTTTGTGGAATTATTTTGTTGTTTATTTTCAAAATGTGCTTAAGATACAAATGAGCTGTACAAATATTCATGAAAATCAATGAATAATATCTAAGACTCAAATAAATAAAATAACCTGCCAAGGAAGGAGTGAATAACCCTCCCTCCAGCCAAAATCTTTCTCCCTCCAGAGCCCCTCTGCATGCTCCACCCGCCTCCACCACCCACACACCTTCTTCTGGTCCAAACTTTTTTTTTTTTTTTTACATAAACCAACTCTCTTCTCCCTCTCCCTCCCTCCTTCCCACTTTGCCACTTCTCCATCTTTTAGGAAATCAGAATAGACAGGCCAAGTTCTTGGATGAAGAAAGCCAACAACAGCGATATATATCAAAAACAGTGGCAAGAAGGTGATTGTTAGCTAAAAGATATAGTTAAGACAATAGTTGTTTGAGCCTTCCATTCAGTTTACGCTTACAGGGGTTTGTGCCAAAGCAACTTCATTCAAATTCACACTGTGTGGGCCTTCGGTTTCAAGAGCATCTGTAAATGCTGTCCAGAGCAGAACTGGAGGCTTCTCTTCAACCCAAGTTCAGAGGACAAGAATCTGATAACTCATTCACTACAACATGCATTCGAGTTTAGACAACTGTGCAAAGTTAAACAATCTATAGCTTACTTTTACACGTGACTGAAAGCATTGATAAACAGGGCAAAACAATTTTAACTTTATTAATGCCTGTGACAAACGCAAAGAGAAAAAGATCTTTGCCAGTGCCAGCAAGTTCCCCCACCCCATTTCCCTCTGTCCCCTCCCACTTGCCCCTTCACTCCCAGATTTCTGAAATGGGAAACGCTGAGAGTGAGCAGCGGTTAGAATTTTAAAGCAAAGATGTCAGAGAGAAGAAAGAAGGTCCAAGGTGGCAAGCACCAAGGAGAGAAAATGAAAATAAACGTGGAGGGTTGGAGCGCAGAAAATTAGGGACGACACGTAGTTTAGGTTACACACAAAGGGGTGGAAGAGGGGGACCCCCCCCTTTTATACCCCTACAAAGATACAAATAAGCTAGTAGCCTAAAAATCAATACACAGTGCACCAGAGAGAACAAGGGCCGGGCTAGAGGAGGCTCTCAGATGGAGGAGATGAGAGATGGTGGTCTTTTCGCTTCAGCCTTACCTCGTTGGACAAAATGCTTCCGTTGGAGATGATGTCGGGCTGCTGGTCTGTGTAGCCGGTGACGATGGCCCCGCAGGGGTTGTGCTCAGTGTCCGTACTACGAGAAGGGCTGCAGGGCTTAAGGAACATCAGGTCGGTCTTGGCGGACTCAGGGGTCAGGCAGACCTGGTAGCAGTAATTCTGGTTGTGGTGGTGGGAGCCAAAGCCCCCGGACTCCTCCACCGGCACTTGGGCCGGGTTGCTGGGTACGTTGGAACTCTGCACCAGCATGATGTCAGACTTGCTGAGTTTCTTCTTGCGCGCCCGGGCTTGCCGGCCGCAGCAGGTTGAGCCCCCGCCGCCACAGCAGCAGCAGAGGCAGCAGTCGCTGGCCAGACACGTGTAGATGTTGAGCTTTTTCTCTTTTTGGCAACGCACAGCCAGCACTATCATGGCCAGCAGGAAGATGAAGGACACCGAACCCAGAGCGATGATGAGGATGAGGGTAAGGTCCAGCGAGGTCTCCCCGGCGCCAGAGCGGCTGGGGCGCTGATGCTCCCCTGTCCCCCCGCCACTGCCCCCGCCCCCGCCTTGGGGTTCAACTGCGCCATCCACCAGCTGCACCATCAGGGTGGCGGTGGAGGACAGAGGAGGTTGCCCGTGGTCCCGCACCTCGATCACCAGCTCGTAAGGCCGCTGGGGGTCGCGCTTGGCTGGCACCCGGCGCGCGGTGCGGAGCTCCCCGGTGCGCCAGTCCATGCGGAAGAGGTTCATTTCGTTGCCCCGCACAATGCTGTAGGTGAGCCGGGCATTCTCGCCGTCATCTGCGTCCACTGCGGCCACACGAGTCAGCAGGTAACCGGGCTCCGCCGAGCGGGGCAGCACCTCGCGCGCTGGCGTCCCATTGCGCCCTGGCAGAGGCGCCACGATAGCAGGGGCGTTGTCGTTCTGATCCACGATGAGGATGTTGACGGTGGCGTTGCCGGCCAGTGCCTGGGGACTGCCGGCATCCCGGGCTTCTACCTGAAAGCTGAAGTCCTTGAGCTGCTCGTAGTCGAAGGAGCGTAGGGCATACAAGTAGCCGTTCTCGGAGTTGATGGACACGTAAGTGAAGACGCTCATGCCCTGGATCTGGCACTCGAGGATCGAGTAGGCTAGTTGGGCGTTGGCGCCCTCGTCGCGGTCTGTGGCGCTCACCGCGTAGATGTAGGCGCCCGGCACGTTATTCTCAGTCACATACACGTCGTAGACCGGCTGGTTGAACCGCGGTGCGTTGTCGTTCACATCTGACACTTGCACCTGGATGGATTTACTGGTGGAGAGCGCCGGCTCACCCCGGTCCCGTGCCACCACGGTGAGAGTGTAGGAGTCCCCGGCCTCTCGGTCCAGGGGCGCCTCGGTCACGATGGTATAGTAGTTCTTGAAGGAAGACTTGAGGCGGAACGGCACATCCCCTAGCAGCTCGCACTGCACCTGCCCATTCTCCTCTGAGTCTCGGTCGGTCACGCTGAACAGGGCCACCACTGTGCCGGGCGCCGCGCCCTCGCTCACTGCCTCCTTCACGGTGCTGAAGCTGATCTCCGGCGCGTTGTCGTTAGCATCCAGCACTCGCACAAGCACCTTGCAGTGTGCGGGCACAGCGTTGGGGCCCAGGTCCTTGGCTTGTACGTACACTTGGTACACAGGGCTCTCTTCGTAGTCCAGCTCGCCGCTCACCTCCAGCCGGCCTGTGCGCGGGGAGAGTCCGAAGAGCTCCCGCGCCCGGGGCGAAATGTGGCTGCTGAAGGAGTACACGACCTCGCCATTCTGTCCCTCGTCTGGGTCTGTGGCATTGAGCTGGATCACCAGGGTGCCCGGAGGCGAGTTCTCCGGTAGGGACACAGTGTAGACGGGTTGGTCGAAGGCGGGCACATTGTCATTGGAGTCTAGCACTCGGATGGTGAGTAGGGCCGTGCCGGTGCGCTGCTGCTGGGGGGGCAGACCCCCTCCCCCTCCGCCTCCCCCTCCTTCACCTCCTCCTCCCCCTCCTCCCCCGTCCACCGCGGTCAGCACGTAGCGGTGCACCGCTTGCTGCTCTCGGTCCAGCGGCTTCTCCAGCACCAGCTCGGCGAATCGGTTGCCATCCCCCTGGGTCTGCACGTCCAGGGAGAAGTAGCTGTTGGGGGTGATCTCGTAGTCGCGCAAGGAGTTAGTGCCCACGTCTGGGTCGAATGCGCTCTCCAAAGGGAAGCGGGTGCCTGGCGTGGCGCTCTCAGAGATCTCCACGGTCAGGTCCGGCTCCGGAAAGGAGGGGGGGTTGTCGTTGATGTCCAGCACTTCGATCTCCACCCGGAACAGTTCCAAGGGGTTCTCCAGGAATACCTCCAGGTGCAGGACGCAGGACGGGCTCTGCTTGCAGATTTGCTCACGGTCTATCTTCTCGTTCACGTATAACACCCCAGTCTCCAGGTTGAGGTCCAAGTATGGGGTCCGGGAATTGGGCACCGTCTGAAACCTGCGAGCTGAAAGTTTTGTAATGTCCAAGCCCAGATCTTCAGCGATATTCCCCACGAAAGTGCCATGTTCCTGCTCCTCCTGCACCGTGTAGTGAAGCTGGGAAGAGACTCCTTCCACCATCCAGAGCAAGGCAAATAATAGCACAATCATCTCCAAAGGGAAAGGAAGCAGCTTCCCGCAGCCAGTCAGCCACCCAACCACCTCCCCCACCACTACGAGGAAAAAAAAATACAAATAAAAGTGTGCTATGTGGGGGGCTCCCGTGGCTTTCTGCTCTTAAAAAAATCTTATTCCTTTTGCTTCATTTTAGGACTTCCCCCAATTCAGCCTCATTTTTCAATCTTAGCGCAGAAAGGGTGACAGGCGTCCCCTTTCCTCATCTGTAATCTTCCCTCTGACCAATTAATAAAATAATAATACAATAGTCAGCGTCCTTTATTCCGACAGTCTTGGCGCAACGCGGCGCTGGCAAATCCCAAGGAGGAAATTCCGATATTTCAAGACTGTCCTCGGTTTGTCTTCTTGCTGATGGGAGGAGAAGGAGGAGGAGGGAAAGAAGGAGGAGGAAGATGAAGAGGAAGAGGAGGAAGATGAAGAGGAAGAGGAGAAGGAAGAAGAGATGCTGCCGGCACCGCTGAACATGCCTCTTAATGTTAACGGCGGGCAAATGCAAAAGGGCTTAAAACCAGCGAGAAAATGTTGTGCCGGAAAAGCATAGACTGGTTCTGCAGCATCAAACTTTCATTCTCTTCATTTCTCCGGATGGATGTTCTTCTTGGCATTTTTGCCCCCCTGTTTCGCTCTATTTGAATGTTTTGGCTTTCATGTCTTGTCTCTCTCGGTCCTCATCTCCACCGTCATTTGACTCTCAGTCACTGTGATGAGATGTTTCTTTCCTGCTGTTTCCGTCCCCGGTCTTTCCCTCCAACCTGTCTCTCTTCCTTCTAGTCCTTCCCTCCTCCTGCTTCAGCCTTAGAGCCTGTGATCTACGCTGGCAGTTTCTGAGCTCCGAGCGCAACGCTTCTGTGTTTTTGCGCAGCGCCCTCATTCTGCCAACCAATCTCTGAGGAGCACCGCCCACCAAGGCACTGTTAACTGGCTGAACCGGCCGTCAAGTAGAGACGTCACCCGGCACCGGGCGGGGCGGGATAGAACCCGCGGCCCGGCGGTCGCGGTGAGTGTGAGTGCGAGAGAGACAGAGAGAACCGCCCCGCAGGTCCCGAGGCGCTTGCTGGGGACGCTGCCGCGGAAAGTTCCCAGTCCCCAGCCGCAGGTAATGGAGAGGGAATAGAGAGGTTCCCCCGTTTGCATCAGCAAATGCAAAACCACAATAGCAACAGCAGCTGCGGTATCCTCTCTCAGGAGCGGGGTTTCCAATGACGCTAACATTCTTTTTCCTTTAAGGTATTTTCCTTGCTACTGATCACGGAAATAAATCACCGAGAACGGGAAAAAGTTGCAGTGTGACCATTAATTGCCAGGGCTTACCTAATGAGGACCTCTGGCAAAGACTGGCAGGACGTTTAAAAAACGGGTATAATGTGGCCTGTGTCAAACTGAGAGTGAGGGTGTGCAAGGGCCGCGTGGAACAGGAGAGAAGCAGTTGAGTGTGGGGTGGAGGTGGGATTCGCGCCCAGGGTTCAGGGCTGGCCTCTCCCACCGACTTGCAAACTCCGTAGATTTACCTCTTCCGGCCCTCATTGTAGACCCACTATATTGCTACCAACTAGATTAATTCTCCTGGGGATCTAGTTTGATCTGTGATCTCTTTGAGCAATGACTGGAGAGCTTGTTTCATTTAAGCTCTGCCTCCAGCCCGCCGAAAGCTCGACTCGTAGCATTGGGCACCGAGCACCGAGCACCGCCGGGAGCTGCAATACGTCTCGGCTAGCCCTGCGCCTCTCCACACCAAGTGGTACGAGGCGGCAGCGCGCGCAGGCTATTTTCTGCTTTATTTCTGACAATTGGAGATCCCCACACCCCGCCCCGCCCGCCTCCGTGCTAGACCCGGGCACCGATTCTAGCCTAGAGATTATTGCACTCTCACTGGATGAGTACAGCGAGGCGGTAACGAACTCGGGCGTGAATGGGGGCGGGGAGTGGATCGAGGCCGTGAACCTGCGGGGCCCGTGTGTGTGTGTGTGTGTGTGCGCGCCGCTGCGGGTATCTGCCAACGCGCTGGCACATTTCTGATGCTTCCATCCATCCTCCCTGGCCTAGGTGCCCGGTTGAGCATGAGTCCCAAAGGACGCCTGCACCCCGATCCCAGGGTCCTGAAGGATGCGCTTGGAGAGCTCTGAGTGTCCACTCGCCGGGCTCAGGGGCAAAGCGGCGCATCTACGCACCCAGCTCCTGTGAAGTTCAAATACAGCGCGAACTCGTTCATGCTAGAGAGAAGATTGCAAGTCGATTCTACAAGAAAAGATTTTTAAAACAGTTTTCTATTAATTAATGGGTGGTAGGGGGGTTGTTGATTCACTAAATCAACTCCTGTTCACTAAATCAGTCTCCTTCTTGAGCCACAAAATACGAAGGTCCCCTGTGGCTTCCTGGTATTAAATGACCACAGAGTGACACTGCTACAACCTGCGGGGAAAGGAGATTTGTTTCCCCTACCCCATAATTAGCTATTCCTTCCTGGCCGGGAATTGAGGAGGGCGCGAGTCCATGGAAGCGATCTCAGACTGAGCCTGCCCCTGCCAGCCCCGCGAGTGCGTGCCTACGCCCTGCCCCCGCCCCCGGCTCTTCAATGGAGACGGGCCCTGCCTTTGAGCGGTTAGAAGGAAAGGATGCCAGCAAAAATGGCTAATCCTTTCCCAGCTGCAGTAAATTGATGACTAGCCAAAGCCAAGTGAAAACCGCTGCAGTTAAAATGGTTGTAGCGTCACATCTTGCGACTGAGAACGGAGCGGCACTTTATAAAAGGACCTGTGGATCAATGGAAAGGAATTATAGTTTATCTGAATATTAATACGGCATCGAATCTGTACTTTTACCCCTCCCCCTTCGTTTTCTTTAGACCCGCAGGATTGAAATGACATGTTTTTGAGCTCTTCAAGCTGACTCATCAGAATACTGGAGCATTTTTTTAAAAATGACGGTAATTTTTCTAATGTTTTCATTTGTACGTATGGACACACTTGTGTGTGTGCGCTCATGTGCGTGCGTGTTTGCGTGTGAGAGCCATGCGGCTGAATGACAATGCAGATCCAGAAATTGGGGAACAGGTTTGTGATCTCAAAATGCAGATGAAGTTCGAGCAGACTTGGGGCGTTCGCTGAGAGCCAGAGAGCGTCCAGAGGTGGAGATGAGGACGTGGAGAGATGGCCAGATTTGCCTGTAAATAATCACTACATCCACTGTAACGCTTGAGCGCCCCCCTCCCTTTTTTTCTTTTTTGTAGCATCCGTGTTTGAACCGGGACTCTCTCCACAAACGTGGGTTACAAGCGCCTCCTAGCGGCAAAAGCAGCATAGGGCAAGCCAGAAAATTTTGCTTGGAGCTCTCATTTGGCAGGGCTGGCCTGTTGGGGGCTCTGAAGGATTTCTTGGGTGGCAGAGGCCTGTGCCTGCGCCTGCGACGACGGGCGGGGCCCTCTAGAGGTCTCGCCTCTCTGACTTGTAGTCTCTGATGTGCCCCGGAATCGGCGGGGCGACGACAGAGTCTTCTGCCGGGGCCAACTGCCTACCCCAAGGTAATTCCAGCCAAGGGCAATTACAAGAGCACTTTGCTGGGAACCAAGATCCAAATAGTGGCATCGGTAACCTTTTGTGCCTCCTAAACCTGAAGCCACTAAACAGCCCCACCCTGTCACCCACAAAACAAAACACCACTTTAAATTTGCCTTTTAAAAATGCCTCTAGAGTGTAACTGGTTTATTTTCTCCCTTGCTGTGTCAATCAAGCAGATTTTTCCCTTCCCCCTTTTCTTCCTCGCTCTCCCTTTGGTGCACCCAGAATTTAGGGAGCCCATGCATGTATAAATAGCCTGGGTGGTGGGTTGACAAGCTCTTTGAAATTCAGGATATCACATAATACTGTGTTCCTGAACACCCTATCACTGAAAGGATAAGGGAGAAGCAATCCTTAGCGAACTTAACCCTACCCCTACCCCCCCGCCCCCGTGTCCCCTTCAGGAACACCAACCATCTGGGCCCAAACAAATTGCATCCTGAAACAGAAGGGGGAAGTGGTTATTGTTTGGAAGGAGGTTATCAAAATCAATGTTCGTAAAAGCCCTGGTTGGTGGATGAGAGTGATAATGTACTCTTTCATTGGGCTCTAAGTGCAGCAGAATTAGGGAGGTGCTTAGGATCCCACAAGTGTGTTAAATTTATATTCATAGTTACACATTTTGAAAGTAGGTAACCCGGTTGCTTTCTTCCCTACCCTTTTCTAGGAGAGGTGGAAAGGGAAACACGTTTGTTAACCAGCCTGTGGATAAATGAGTGTTTGTAGTGGTTTAACTTGACTTGAAAGCAATTTGTCTCTAAATCCTCTTATTATTGCAGTGTACCCAGAGCTTTGAGAGACTTTTTTTTTTTTTAAGAAATGGAAGACAAAAATTAAAATGGTCACTTAGACATCTTTCAAAGGCCAGGCTCGTCCAGAATTGAGCTAGATGGTTCCATGCCCTCCTCCTTTCCAGCAAGGAGAGTGCAGAGAGCAAATGCAAAGGACCCGGACTGCATTGCCTCTCTGAAGAGTAACCATACAATAGGTTTACCTAGCTTAAGAGGGAGGAAGGTAAGGCTCTGGAGCCAACACCATGGACACTGTGTTAGCTTTTGTTCATCTGATAAAGAGTGAATGTTGACTAGAGATTCTTGGGGGAAAAAAAAAATATATATATATAGCCTATGCAACTAGAAGCATTTAGGTAACTCTTTAGTTACTGTGTTTTGTTCTAATGCTTTGGCCCTAACAGAGAACCAATCCATGTTTATGGGGACTGAGAATACTAGATATTCCATTAAACTGTACTTGATATTCAAGGTAGAAATGCCCTCTGTTTTGTTGAACCTAGTTAACATTGGTGTGGCTTCACATTTCAGTGTCTTTTCAAATGATCAGACAGGGCCAGCATTTTGTTAAACTCTAAACAGTGAATTAAAAGCACTGATGAGCTGAAGCAGCCCTCTAATGCAAAATGACAAATTGCACTTAAGCAATACATGAACAAGAAAATGATTTATGGATTTTCGCAATGGTCTGAGCAAATGAAAGCAACATGAATTATACATCCTAATGCTCACGGTATCATTTTCTAATAGTACTGTTTCAGTTCAGATGCTACACTCTCATCCTTTCTATAAGATATTGATCAATAAGAGGTCCAGGAATATTTTTAAATTAGGCAAATGGCATTTGATACTGCTTCCAAATATATATATTTTTCCTGAGTATGGGCGGGTGGTGGTGATGAACACTGTACGTGCTAGCATCCCATTCCTGTTAGCTCCTTCACATACCGTGTCTTGTAGTGATAAATAGTCCTTCGGATTTATATTTTCTTCCACACCTACCTTCAGAATCAAATAAACAGATCTGATTAGGAATGTCAGTCTTTATTGCATCAGGGCCTCCTTTTCTGTAAATCAAAATGCATTACCTCATCTTACCCTTTTTCTTTTGTTGCTTTGGATATTGAAAAATATGATTTCTCCAGAATGTCTCTATCCTTTTCATATTTGTGCCATCCTGTTTTTTTTTTAAATAACACTGTTCAATGCCTTCCTGTGTTAAAGACACACCTGAGTTAGTAAAGCGATCATAGCCTAAGTTTGTTTGTTTATTTATTTATTTATTTAATTTTTTTGTCCTTAGTAGACAAAATATATCTTATGGCTATTAAATTTCAGAAGAGAATTTTATTAGATAAAATTTTATATGGCTGTGTTTGGAGTCTGAAATTAAAAAAATATATTTACCTCTCTGTTATGAGGAGTGAATGCTCCTAGCATTTTAATTTAACCATTTGTGGCTTGTATAAGTATTTTGGAGTGTGTATAGAATTTTAAGTGAAGATGGCATCTTTGTATATTAACACTCAACTACAGAAAACTTCTAATTGCCCAGAGGCCTCTAGAGTCACATGATCAGACTTAATCTTAATTATCCAGGTCTATAAAGAAAAAGAGAAAGATAAAATATTGAATCTTAGAGTCTGCTTTTGACAGTATTGATAGCCCCTCTTGCTGAAAGGCTATTGAAAGCAATGATGTGTTTAGGATCGCAAATAACAACCACAAGACACCACACTTCAAAAGCCAGTTGCGTTACTGACAGGGATTGTGTGTGGGATTTACTGATGAGGTAGAAGTGAACTTGTAAACATTAAAGTTGATGTAGAACAATTTCAAAAATTAATTGTAAGCCCTGATTGAGTTTATGTGAGTACGAGTAAAGGTGTCTGGAGCTCCCCACGGGGGGTTGTTTCTTATTTGCTAGGGATACAATCAGCATTGTACTAGTGGTTGGCAAGGATTAACTCTATTCTTAAGGAGAAGCTTTTGACTTTTTAAATGCAGAAGGAGATCACCCAAGTTGTTATTAGGGCTACAAACCACAGTGCTATTTTCTGAAGAGTCTGGAAATGTTACCAGACCATGGAAATAATACCAAACATTACCTGAGATTATATTAGACTTGCAACAGTAAACAGAATAGTTAAATAGACACTTCGATGAAAAGTTGTTTTCTCTAAGTCTGACTGCCTGGTTAATATAACTCTGTATAACAAACAATTTTCAGGATGCCTTACTTAAGTGAGCTTGACAGTGTTATACTGTAAAATGCTTTGTTTTATTGAGATGTCTTGGTTCCGTTTGTAGGTGAAAGTGACTCATGTTCTAGTGTGCACCAAGCATTTTTACATGAATAATCCTATTTTCTCCTGTGTCTATAGGTATTATCATCCCAACATCATAGAGAAGGATACTAAGGTTGTTCAGAATTTAAGTGAGTCACCATACTAATACAAAATTCAAATCCAGGCCTTTTTAGGCTTCTGTCAAGGCTCATTTATTACACTCTGTTTATCTGGTCTATCTGAATTGGATTTACTTAGGAGATAAAAGAAAGAATGAATTTAGAGATATGGTTCTCGTGTAAGTGACAAGGGCTCTGATTGTATTCTAGTTAGCATGCCCATCCTGGTTGAAACATCACGGAGTAGAGCCATGGAGGAAATCATGAATATATTCGAGGGTTTTTTAATTATTATTTTTCATTTTGATTGTATGTTCTCCATTACCATTTATGATTTTTGAGGTTTTGTCAGGAAACCAAAGTTCGAACACGTTGTCTTACAAGTGAATCAGACTCTCAGCAGCCATCGCCTTCTCCAGCAGAAGTGCCGGACATGGCCATCTTGACTTAATGACTGAAACTGGGAATTCATAAAACAAACTTGTCCTCATGGGAGGCAGCTCTGTTTCGTCCATTCATGAAAAACACCCTGTTGATCAGCGGTCCTGGAAGCATTGCCTCGTTCACTTAGTATGTCAGATGCTAGAAGCTTGGAAAAAAACAGGAAGTATACCCTTTGTATACAGTTCAAATAACAGTGTTTATTTTGTATGTATTTCTGAACTGGTCTTTAATTTAGCAAGGAAGCAGTGTTTTGTTAGACAAAGTTTCAACTATCGATTTTTACTAATTTCTTCCATGTTGCTCTGAAAACATTGTTTTGATATGTAATTTCTGTGAAAATTAGATTAAATGTATTTGACAATCTTGTGTCAAGGGAAAATGGAAAGAAACAACTTAAAAATAAGTTTAAATATGCAAGGAAATCATAAAAAGATGATTATGAAATCTTATCTACCTTTGTAAGTATAATAGGCATTATTATTTTGGTGATAAGTACTGACGGAGGAAAACCATCACATCTTTTAGCAAAACAGTTTACCGCTCAATTCAGAGTGTGTGTAACGAGGGCCCTGTAGGGGAGGTTCTATGTCTTATTCATTTCCAAAGGCAACAAAGTGTAGTGATACAGTAAACGATAAAGAATACCAAATTAGACTCAAAGACATGCTTCTCCAAATATTTGAACTTGGCCAAATTATTCAACTCCTTTGAAACTCTGTCAAAATGAGTCAAACATTCCAAACATGTGATAAGTGTAATGATATATTGACCTTGTGGAGTCAGTGCGGAACTTAAACTGAAATGATGCATGGGAAATTCTCAGCCCAGGGAAGACTCTGGGTAAATGTTAACTATTATTATGGCAAAATGTTTTGAGGGAGGCAGTTTTTAATTAGGTATTTATTGAAAATCATTGACATTGATTTACCTGCTAGTTTATTCTCTTTATGAAACACAGACTGGAATATTTACTTTTGAGGTGCAGGAACAATTTTAAATTGCCCCTATTTTTTTGGAAATTATAATTTTGAAGAAAAAAATGCAAATAATAAATGAAGACAATGAAAGTAATTAAGTTTAAATTAACCTTTCATGTTGTTTTATTTGCTTTCTTTCATATAAGTTTAAATTTTCTGTAAGTTTAAATTTATATGGAAATGCTGATGTAGATAAATTTTTTTAAAATTGTTTTGATAAGAACATGCCTCTTTCATTGCAAAATACTTTTTTCTATATCCACCTCAAAGTTTTAGGGTTACATGATTTTTATTTGAAACATTCACTTATTTTGTTTCAGTTCCTTGATGTGAAGCCTTAGTACCTACTACTATTCATGGTAATGAGTACTAACATTTTTAAAATTAAAAACAAATTGGTGGAAACCAGTCACTTAAAATAGAATGAATTTATTAGAATGACCACATCTGAGCTTCAAACTGCAACTCTATTTGACTTTTCTCTACAGCATGTTCCTCCTTGCCATTTTTTTTCTGCCTAGTATTGTTGTTATTACTAGTCTCTCTAGTAACTTACAATTTTAGAGGCAAAAACAGGCATTGGTGCTGGTGTGATAGAGCACTTCCATAGACATACGGAGAGAATGGAAAGTAAGTGTAAGTCATATTTATATTTCTCAAGGATTCATGGTCAAATTGATAAAGAATGTGCCTAGGAAGGTTTAAATAACTTGATTAAGCAGTGTGAGAAAATGATAAAACATAATAACTATGAATGCTGAGTGCAGGGGAGTAGAGACTAGAATAAAATTAATTAAGCAAAGATTTCTAGAGAAGTTCAGTTTTTGTTATGATATTTTAGAAAAACTATACAATTTTATTAAGAGATATTGAAGAGGACTTAAATATTCAGAGATATGCTGTGTTCATACTTACAAAAAACTTTGTATCATAAAAATGTCAATTCTCCTCTAATTGATCCATGGATCCAGTGCAAATGCAAACAAATTTCAAATTAGCTGACTCTAAGATGTATCTGGAAGAGAAAAAGGTCAAGAATTTCCCTTCTGCAAAAGAAAAAAAGTAGTGTATATTTGCCCTTCCAGCAGTTAAGATTTGCTAAAGAATTCAGAAAGTGTAGAACTGATAGAAAACAAAAAGTTACCAGTGGAACAGAATAGAGAAACAAAATCAGACCCAGGCATGCATGGAACTTTGGTACATACCAATTTGGCAGGGAAAGGACAGTGTGGGGATGGTCTGAGGTGTGGTGGGGGGCTGGGTGGAGGGGAACAAAGCGGGGAAAACTGGGAAAATTGTCTGTACTATTATAAACGATCAAATATAATTAAAAAGGAAAACTATAAAACTTTTTTTCTACTTCAAGATCTGTAAGATATTCACCTGTATTTCTAATGATTTAAAGTCTTATTATTGACTCATTTAGAGTTGATTTTTGTGCATAGAGTGAGTTAGAGATATGATTTTCTGTTTTTCTATATGTATAACCTTATTTCCCCCAACTTTGTTATAATTTTAAAGGCAGCACTGACCTACATTGGTAGAAGGAACAGGTGAAGCAGGTTAGAGGGGTTTGCTCAGTAAAGGAGTTAAGGCCATGGCAGCAAAAGTTCTTTGTAGGGATCATAAAAACAGCAAATGACTCTTTTCGGTTATGAGCCAATATCCTGACTTTGGACCCGTTTTCTTAAATCTACCTGCCAGGTGGACCCACTTTTGTTTCATTGGATTTCTGCGTCCCCATGCCCACCTGTAAGAACTTGACCAGATCTAAGCTCAGCAGGGATGAGTGAGACCCTCCTTCAGCATTCACACCTGAGCAATGCTTTCACCGTGGCTTGGGCTAACAGCTAATGTCCAGCCTTCAAGCTATGATAAAACCTAATATTATTGCTTGTTTACTAGCATGTCTGTCTGAGAGCCTTGCTGCTGCTGCTAATTTAATGCTGAAATTCGGATTGCTGGTTTTCTCAAAACATTTTTCTTAACTTAGTTTAGTTAGACACCTAAACAAGTACCGCATTTAACAAGAACATGTTTTTATTCTGCTGGACGGGGGAGAGAGAGAAGGATGGCTTAGGCCCAAGAACTGTAACGGACATTGTACTGAATGGTTACATTTTTGATGAATTGGTTGGCTGCTGTGTAACCAGTACTTAATAAAGGTATATTGACTAAAGGAATGAACCCTTGACCTTTTCAAGTTTCTACTATTCATCTTAAAATACATTTCTATTATACTGAATTTGACCAGCTTTGTTTTTAGTAATCTGCATCTGAGAAAGTTCTTTTTAAGTTCCTTGTTTCAAAGAAACCTTACCTACAGGGCAATTCTACTGTGTAAGTGCATTACAAGCACTTGATCTCTTACAACCGATGAGATGCATTGCTTCTCTCTCCAAGTACTCAAAAGTGGTCCATCGTTTCATGATTTTGTTTGCTTTCTAATTTTTATTTTATGTCATATGCGCTACGTTAATTGACTAAATATGAATGAAATACGTACAGCCATCCCTCAGTATCCTTGGCAGATCGATTCCAGGACCCCTACAGATGACAAAATCCACAGATACTCAAGTCCCTTATAGGAAATGTAGAACAATGCAAAAAGTGGTCCCTTCACATCCCAGGATTTCCAAATCCCAGGTTGGTTTAATCTGGGGATGCAAACCCAGGGATGCGAAGAGCAGACTATGTGTTTATTTAAAAATATAGCTGGACCGTCACAGTTCAAACCCGCATGTTAAAGGTGAACTGTACCTTGACTAGTGTTCTGAATTGTATTATTCCATTTATAAGGTCAGGGTGAGAAGCTGAGAAGGAGTCCTGTGTGTTTAAAAAATTAGATATGGGCAAATATGGCTCAGACGGTAGGCCATTTGCTGCCTTAGGTAAAATCAGGAAATATAATTTAGAAACATGCTTGAGGGTTAAGTTAAAAAGAAAGGTTGATTTGGTTGATTCAAAGCAATGCTCTAAATTCCAAGCCACAGGGCACAGTTGTTCTCAGTTCTTCAGTCTCCTGGCGTGGAGGTATGTCTGTTCCAAAAAGGGTTATTGGTCACCAGAGCACATTTTCTTTCTCCTTTTCTCATTCTCCAGCTTTCTTATTCCACAACTGGCAGGTGCATATTATTTGTGCTTTAGATATTAAGGAGTTTGGAGTTTCTATAATTAGGGTAGTAATTATTTTATACATGCAGTTTTAAGAATAATCCCATGAGATTTACACGGGCTTGTAAAATCGGGATAAACTGGCCAGAATAAAAGGGTTTAAGTGTAAATGGAAAGTGCATACATGTGAGAAAAAAGGCATGGTAGTTAAAATGGTGTGACATAAGAAACTGCACGCACGCACGCGTGTGTGTGTATAAAATCAGTGACACAGGGCAGACCACATAGTCAGATGATGCTCTATGCAGACATCTGCTTGGTGGAGAAGTTCCATGTCTGTCTGTTAGGGAAGGAAAGGGTTAGTTTTCGTTTTATTCAATACACAAAAATGAATTCCACATGGATTTGAGCATTGCTTAAAAAATAAACTATGGGGTAATTAGATCTATACTAGTATCTGTCAACCTAAGTAAAGAGATAAAATGAAGCAAGCTCGAAAGACCACGAATTGAGTTTATTCGGCAAAAGCAGAGGAACTGGAATTCGGAAATGCAACCGGCAGCGAGCTACTGGAAAATCCGAGGGCTTGGGGCGGGCTGCGTTCCTGCTCGAGGAGTGCCGAGAAGGGGCCGGCCAGCCAGAGTCCTAGCAGTACATCCATTCTCTTGAGGATGGGGAGAGATTCTTGGCCCACTTGCCTTGGCCAGGAGAAAACTTCCCTTTTTTCCTAAATCAGGCATCGGAGGGAAATCCGCCTCTCTGTTGTTTTCTTGAGGGCCAATGCATAAGATTCTCCATTTCCTGTCCTCCAGTTCCATTTTAGATGGAGATCCTTTCATGTATGGAGTGTTTGCTTTGTCATTCCAAGTATGATACTTTTTTTTTTATTTTTTAAGACTTTATTTATGTATTTTTAGAGAGAGGGGAAGGGAAGGAGAAAGAGAGGGAGAAAAATATCAACGTATGGCTGCTTCTCACATGCTCCCTATTGGGGGTGTAGCCAGCAGCCCAGGCATGTGGCCTGGCTGGGAATCAAACCAGTGACCTTTTGGTTCACAGGCCCATGCTCAATCCACTGAGCTGCACCAGCCAGGGCTAGTCCAACCTTAATATCATGCCATTCAGGTCGCAATGACAACCACAACTCCCAGAGCAGGAGGACAAAACCAACAACAACTCCCAAACAAATATTTGAGGGACGGCAGACATGGGAAGTGCTTCTCATGACTCAAGTACCCCCAGCTCCTGGGACGCCTCCTTGGGTCACCCTGTCTGCTGAAACCTCCGGAGGGGGCAACAGGTGAAGAGTCTGGAAAGGAAAATCCAGGCTGGAGTGCGAGTCCCTTTAGTCACGTTGCAGTTAAGATTGTTAGCCTTTCAGCATGTATTCCTCATTAACAGGACTTTTAAAATGCAGTTTTTGGTGTTGAGATTCCAGATCTCTAGGAAGTGACTTGTCCTAGTTGAAGACTCTGTAAACAGTAACCTGTTTTTCAGATTCCAATCAGAGAGGGGTTTGGGAATAGTGAGATTTGTTCCTGACATGCACAAGGAGCTGTCACAATCTCTTCTGACTGGAAAACTCAGTTTACTGGTTGTTTTGTAGTTATTTGTTTCTTCCTAAAATTCACTATAGAATTTTTTAAGTTTTTTGTTTCTTCATTTAGTTATGTTTTTCTATATAGTTCTTATCTAATTAACTATATTTTCCCTCAAATTAAAATATAAAAGATTATGTTTACCTCTGAAAGGCAATGATTAGCTATCTACCTAGGACACACCATGTATGTATTTAAAAATGTATTGATCATTATTATGATTCATTTTAATAGTGCATCAGAATTAAGCTATGCTGAGATGCAAAAATTGTCTTACGATTTAAAAATGAACACCCCCTTTAAAATACTCCCTTTCCTCCCCCTTAAAGTTAGTAGTTTGGGCTTATCTAGTATTCTCAAGTGTATGTAATATTTTCAAGTTTAAAATAAAGACATGCATGGGAGCCTGAGATATGATTCATCGCTCGGAGACGCTAACCAGATACTCCTCTATTTCTGCGCTCTTGCATTTTACCTTCTCATGAAGAGGAATGTTAGATGTTGCTGGAATAAAAGTTACTGATGTCAGAATTTTATTTTAACATTAATAATTGTGAATAAAATGGATAAAGAAAAAACTGAGGCTGTGGCATTTAAGGGTACCTTTTTTAATATGGTGCTGTTGTCTTAAATTGCTCATGGTTCCACAGTTTCTGCTGAATTTTTATTATGTTTGGGGATATTTGTGAATTTTTTAACTTCTATCTGAGAAGAATGTTATATTTCAGTGAATTATAGGTGGCAGTATACACAGCTGAATTTTCATGTTTTACTGTAAGTGTAAAGAAGGTTGTTCAATTGGTTAAGAATTTTATATTTAAGCTTTATGTCATTATAGCCTCCATCCTAAACTACCCTCTCCTTTTTATTTTTAATATAAAAACATCAAATAAATTCCCTCAGGTAAGAGAGTGCTCTTGGGAAGTATTTTGAATCTCAGGTTTATTCTGAAGATAGTTTTTTTTAAATGTTATTAAATCAAGATGCATTACAAATAGTATAATATTGACTAAACAGCTGATTTAATATTAAAATCAGAATTTTAAAGCTGACAAATTCTTAGAACTACATCTCAAGCCAGTGTTAAAGAATGTTTTATTGTCTCTTTAGATTTTCTGTTAAAAGTCACAAGCAAATGTGTTTTGTTTGCTAGGTTGTAAAAATGCAATACTTTCTTCATTTATTCTCCTGAGGTATGATATCTATCTTAAAGAAAGTTAAGTACAAAATTGCTATTTCTTATGCCTGATATGTCCTGAGAAAGCATGATAGTAAAATTATAAATGATGTAGAGAACTGAATAAACCTTAAGGTGATGATCAACAGCCGTAGTGTGACATGTCTGGGAGCATGCGAATTTCCTTAGGCATCGGGGTGGCCAATGACACCGTTCAGGCCAGAGACTCTCCCTCAGCACATCCAAAGGTCTCCTGAAAATCACTCAGAGACGTATGGGGAAGCAGGGTTTCAGGGGGCAGGGAGAGCGGAAGTAAGAGCAAAGAGGCAGCCAGGTCCAATTCTGATACCCTGCAGTGTCCCTATTGTTTTGCTTTACCTATTGAACTTTTAAACTAAAATTCTTGCATCTAATCCAAATTCCTCATGTACAGAGCAGAAATTAAGGCCTGAGTAGATTCAGACCCTCTTCCAGGGTCAAGCCAATGATTGTCAGGCTAGGGTTGACGTCACAGAATGCTACCACTGATAAGCAAGAGGTACCTGCTTTGTATTTGTTTTCTCTGGTGTGGATTTTTAATTTGTTTGTTTGCATTGCTTGTCCTGTTGCCAGGATAATCTGTTTATTCGTTTTGATGCACTTAGTTACTTTGCAATCTTTGGCCCATATGTTGCTTATAATTTTCAAATAGATATGTTTGCTTGCAAATGCTCACATTAATGCTGGCCAATTGTTTTAGGATCATTTGATTTCACTCAAGCTGATATATAAGCATTATTAATTCTAATAGGAAATAAGCAGACTTAAATTCAAATAGAAACCAGTTCTTTAGATATTTTTTCCTGCTCTTTTTCAAGGTCAGTAAGATAAGTTCTCTAAACTTGAAGGTTGCTTAAGTATTTTCCAATCCTTTTAGTGTTTTTTGATATGATGTAGTTCTCCAGCAAACAGACGTCTGAACACACTTAAGCACTAGGAGTTTAAAACAGGCATAAACCTGTAGAAACACAAGAAGACATTACCTAAGTGCACTGAACTAAGTTCCTTTTTTAAAAAAGAAAGTGAATCTATGAAAAGTTTGTTAAAAATAAGAGAGTAACACAAAATCTGTCTGGGCTGGACCAATGCAATGGACTGTAGCTTACATCCTGCCTGGTTTTGAATAATTTACTTCCCTGGGTAGCTTCTAAGTCAAGTGGCAAGTTAAGAATGAGTGTCCTTTTACCTGAAACAGTTATTATGCTTAGAGCTTCCATAATCCTGCAAGATATGTCTCTCTAAAATTAATTTTTAAAAGCATTGGTCAAAAGCTTATTTCTTCCCACTATTGATGCTTAAGCCTAATAAATAAATAAGTAAATAAATAAATAAACAAACACCTTCAAGATGTGGATATTACACTGTAAGAACAGCTGTCTTATTTTGCATATTTGGCAAGGACCTGGGGAAAAAATCTTTCATCTAGGTTGTGCTTGTCTGGATGCGTGTGGCAATCTAGATTTCTGGCCTTTTGATTTTATGAACTCACATTTATTAAATCTAAGGCCTCAAGAAGCTAATATCTTGTTAATGCCCTATGTACCTTTAACTGAAATAAAAAGTGGCAAAAAATTCGGTTGATTAATTCAAGAAATACTGATTAAATGCCTAGTATGTGCCAAGGGACTAGAGATGTATTAATGAAAAAAAGAGACAAATGTCCTCGCCTTCATCTGAGCTCTGTTGCACGTGCGCAGACAGCAATGAGTGAGTGTCTCCGATACATAAAAAAGTCAGCAGGTTGGAAGGTGAGAGTGCTACGGAGAGGGGGAAAGGAAGGACCGGTTAAGAGGATTGTTTAATTGAAAATGAAGTACATTTTCCCTCCTAAAATTGGTGAGGGTTATGGAGCTCAGACAGGAAATGGAGTAGGTTAGCAGAGTGACTGTACTTGTTTTGCCGTGGGAAGAGGAAACAAACACGACTTTAGCTGTTCTTTTTAAACTTTTCCTTCAGGAATTGCTTTCAAGTACGTTTTCTCATTAGCCACTAAATTGGATGTTTTCCCACTAGGCAAGTTGCCCTGAACACTAAATTAGTGGGAGAACCACTAAAATAACTCTGTCATTATATGGCAAGTTTTTTTTAAATAAAGAGATGTCTGGATATACAGTAGCTTTCCATTTTTTGATAGTTGCCTCTTTCTTTCTTTCTTTCTTTCTTTCTTTCTTTCTTTCTTTCTTTCTTTCTTTCTTTCTTTCTTTCTTTCTTTCTTTCTCTCTCTCTCTCTCTCTCTCTCTCTCTCTCTCTCTCTCTCTCTCTCTCTCCCTTTCTTTTCTTTCTTTCTTTTCTTTCTTCCTTCCTTTCTTTCCTTTTCTTTCTTTGTTTCTTTGCAGCGATGTACTGCAAAGAATTTAAGAATCTGTCAGTGGAGGCAAAACTTTGGTTTAGGACACTGAGGCCAGAGCAGACTTCAGAGGAATCCCTAGGTTGCCTAACAAAAGCCTTACTTTCATGGATAATAGCTAAACAATAATAAAAATAAAGAAATTAAAAGCCAACAAAAATGTAGCTATTGTCATTGGAACAAGTAATTTTCACATGGAAACTGATGACAAAAAACTTTGTCAAATGGGACTGCCCTAAAAGCCTGTTTCCATTGGCCTTTGCAAAACCCTAATTTGCATTTGAGTTGGAACAATGATGCTTAAACATGCTAAATGCCAATATGATGGGCACTCTGGATGTGCTATCAGCCAGTAGTATAGGCATGTAGCCTACACAGACTTTGTATGTTTCTCCTCAGCTCATTTAGTTACATAATTAGACAAGCAGTGGTCTTGCAAGTCATATCTTTTGTGCTTGTAAAATCTAATTACAAAATGCTCAGTCTCGTGCTCTGGAAGATTTTCTTTGGCTAAAATTTTATTGTTTTGTTTTATCGGCATGCCCATCTCTCAAGCTTATTTATTCATGTGTTTACTAACTGTGTAACTTCACACAGTTATTTATTCAGTTAATAAATATATGAAATGAACTCCTTTCTCTTTTGGACATTGTGTGAGACACAGACACTTTTTTCTGGGTAGACAATATTTTTTAAAGATTTTATTTATTTACTTTTAGAGAGTGGGGAAGGTAGGGAGAAAGAGAGAGAAAGAAACATCAATGTGTGGTTGCTCTCCCACACCCACAACTGGGGACCTGGACTGTAACCCAGGCATGTGCACTGACTGGGAATCAAACCAGCGACCCTTTGGTTCACAGGCTGGCTCTCAATCCACTGAGCCACACCAGCTGGAGCAGATATACAATTTTCATATGAAAGGTAATAAGGTGATATGGTTAGTCTCAGTAACCAATTTGAGAAATACTATCTAGTTCTTCTTGTTATGGCCGCATATTGATTAGAGAAGGAGAGAAGAATGATCGTGAAGACGTAGGTAGAGGGATCACTAGGTTTGGAAGCAGAGAAACAGAAATCTGGAAGGTTAAGTGCTACGAATGTGACATTCATGATGATAGCAAAGGGAACATGTTAAACATCATTGCCAGTATTTTTCCTAATAAGATAGAGACATTTCTAATATATTTCAGAATCATTTCAACACAGTAGTCTGCATTTATATAAAGTTAATAATAAATTACTTTAATGATAATAATCCTTTATATTTATAAATATAAAAATTTTGTAAAGTTCTTGATTAGTTATTTTAAAAGTTCTTTTATACAAATGATTGTATATGGCTTATTTTATTTTTAGATTTTTATGGACAAATGACATCATTCTAGAACATACTCAGTGTTCTTACTTGTTCCATATATAGCTTACTGATTTGCTGCAGATCTGTTTTTTAATAAAGAATTTCGTATACTTTTTAGATTTGCAATGCAATTAATAAGCATATTTCCAACCCTTCCAAATGTTTAAGGAATCATATTTAATCCATTCTCCCACCTACATACAATGAACTCCACTGTAGTACAATGTATATGGAAATATCTCACACATACTTACCTGTGAATGTCTTGTTTCTAACTTCATTATATAAAGCTGGAACTGTGTTTAGTTTTCTTTTTAGTTTTCTATCTTAGCTCCTATAGACCGATTGTTAATTTCATATAATATCTTTCTGGGAGAAATTAGAGTAATTAAGAAGCACAAAAGTAGCTATTTAATTAGCCTACTTGTATCCTCAGGAGAATCTTCAGTTGTAGAGAATCTGAAATGCTTGTTCATAGTTAACTGAATAAGATTTTTCACCTTTTTATCTTGCTTGCCACTCACTCATTTGCTTTAGTTTTGTTCACTCTAAAATGAGTCACTAAAAAATTCCAAACAGTACAATTTTGTCTAGGTAATAGTTTGTTGAAACCTGTAAATCTACGGTCAAGTCTAAGGTCACTATCAATTGTGTTTTGTTACCAGAAACGCACTGTATATATTTTTATGATAAAAAAGTATTCACATATGAAAATAATCCCATTGATTTTTAAGAGTAAGGGATTTATTATGTTGACATTGATTGAAGAGTTCCGAAAGCAGTTTGAGAGCTGCTTAATCTTCCTTTCCTGTGGATATTGTTAAACCACGGGAATGGAGAGCTTGACTTACATATAGATCCTTCCTTCCCCAGATAATTGTAGTATTTACTGAGATGAACTTTATCTGTCTCGGCTTAATATTTCTTTGAAAGGGCAGTCCTAATTTAGAAGTGGGTGCATGAAAGGCATGATGCTTTTAATTACTTTTTTAAAAGAACCCAATTCTTTCCCCTTTGAATACTCTAAATTAGATTAAACTTTTGGGGGAGAAACAAAGCAGAGGGGAGGTGCCAGTGGAGAAGTATTCTACCCACAAATGTAAGTTACCGATCCTTTTATGGAATAAAGAAAGTAAGAAAAACAGCAGCTGCCATTTCAGCTCAATAACTCTGGTACCTCCTAGTGAAATCATTTTGAGACTGCTGAGTAGAAATAGTTTAAAGGTCTATTGTAAAAGAAACAAGAATTTTATTCCTTAATTAGATTCTTCAGAAGACTGTTGTGATTTTACAAAATTGAATAACCTTTTATTCCTTGGTTATAGTTAAATCCTTAAGCTCATTTGATTTCCTGTGCCCTGTTTGATTTTACTTCAAGTTTTCACCATTACACATATATTATAACAGGCCAGTCTCCAGAATGTTTTCATTTTTCTCTCACTTTAATAAAAAATCAGAGTAACTTTTCTTAAAATTAACACGTGATGGGGGTATAAAGTAAGAACTGAGGCCTCCTGATAATGCACAAGTAATGGAATGGAGAAATATTTTGTTTATGTATTTGCTGCCTCAACCTCAGATAGATATTGAAGACTAAATTTTTCTTTTTTTAATAGTGATATTTTTTATGTTGTAAAATATTGGACTTTCATAGAAATTATTTTCAGATTTGCTGCTTATCTGTGGAGGTTGATTCAAGGCAAAATTTATGCTTGCATTTCAGATTTTGCTATCTAGCAAAATGTATGGTAATGTCCATCATATATTAATTCAGAGTTGATTAATTTAGAATTTCTGAACATCTGAGTCTCACATTAAACTTTTTTGACATAGTGAGAAAGAGTATGCTAAGCATGTAAATATTGTAAAAATTGGATGGAGACGTATACAGACTTAGAGGTCAAGTAGTTTCCAAGGCTTTTAAAACAGTTGAAAATGTTCAAAGCATTATTTTTCAATTGCTTTGACATAACAGTTTTAACTAATTTATGTTTATACACGTGTATTTCTAAGAAATATTTGGTTGTTCTAGATGATAGTTTTTCAGAATAAATATTTTTTCAATGTAATAAAATTAGCATACATTTTCACCAAATAGGACGATGTACAAAATATAGAGATCTTCTGCTCTTGCTTGCCCATCAAAAATATTTAATCACCAAGGCCAAGTATGGTCTTTGAACTTTGTAAGCTTGTTCTTTTAGTATTTGTAGCTATACATATACATAGTTCATTGATATCTCTATTTCTTGATCACTCAATTTTAAACTTTGTGCATCTGTTAATATCCCAGAACAAAGTAATCAGATTGATATGTAACAATACATCTCTGTAATTAAAGTAGAGATAAAAGGAATATACTATTGAAACTCAAGAAGAGATGAGTATGAATTCAGGGGTTGTTTAGTGGTAGTAGTGTTGAATATTTCATATTAAAAACAAGAGAGGAAGCATCTAGGGCAAGGTTTGTTTTGAATAAGTGGACAGACACTGGCATGGTTAATTGAGATATAAAGTATAGAGAAGAAGTTTGGGGAGGATAAATTTGGTTTCAGATGCATTCACCTTGAGGCTCTTTTGAAACAGGAAATAGCAACCAACCTCTAATACAAGACTGGAGCTCATCACGCCAGTCTGGTTCAAATACAGAGAAATGATTGGTCTGCTTAGCAGCACAAAACAGAAATGCTCCCATATCACAGGTGCATAAACAAGACATTTATTTCACTCTTGTGAAAGAAGCATGGTGGAATGTAACCCATCCTGAAGAAAGCATGACTCAGCTGGCTTCTCCCAGATCTCCACTCTGCCATTCGAAGGAACAACACTCCTCTCTGGATTACAAAACTTCAGAATTTCCGGTGTATGTGAATATTCCATCACAGTTCAGCCTATTCTGTTCGCATCCCTTTCCCTAAGATTTAGTCTTATCTCATGGAGCTTCCAGGAAGCCCTGGGAGTGTGTGGTCTTTATTCTGTGTGGCAATGTGGCAGACACAATATGCATCTCACAGTTCAAATGAAGTCACAGGCACATAGATTGCCCTGTGAAATGTAGATATGTGTGAATCATAGCATGGATATTAAATTCCTTATATTTAACTCAGATATTTGTGGATTGAAGAATGAATGGCTGATGAGGAATTAAAGAGAAATGGAAACAAATCCTTCAAGAAGCTTAGATGAAACATGAGAGAGAGTGGGCAGTAGTCCAAAAGTTTAGTGTTTGTGGGAAAGCAGAGTGGATTTTTTTCAGAAAAAGTTGACTCAAAATGGAGGACATGATAAGGCTGAAGACCAATTAATATTTATTGTGATGCTATCTATTCATGCTGTACTGAATGTTTTTATATGCACTAACCCTTTGATGTAGATAATATTATCTTTTTATAAAAGTGAATAGACTTAGTCCTGAAAGATTAAATATCTTGAATTGAACACAGAGTTGCTAAATTCTAGAGCTGAGACTTTTACCCTAAGCCCCTATGTTAACTGAGTAACAATCTATGTTATTATATTTTCTTTTTTTAAAAAATAAATTTATTGTGCCCTGGCTAGTATTGCTCAGTGGATTGAGCATGGGTCTGTAAACCAAAGGGTTGCTGATTTGATTCCCAGTCAGGGCACATGCCTGGGTTGCAGGCCAGGTCTTCAGTAGGGAGTGTGCAAGAGGCAACCACACACTGAGTTTCTCTCCCTCTCTTTCTCCTTCCCTTCCCCTTTCTCTAAAAAATAAATAAATAAAACCTTTAAAAATTAAAATAAAAATAAATTTATTGTGGTTACATTGGTTAAAATACTACCTAGTTTGCAAGACTACAATTCTATGATGCATCATCTGTATATTACATTCTGTGTTCATCACCAAAGTCAAATGTTCTTCCATCACCATGTATTTGACCCCCTTTTCCCTGCACTACCTTCCCCGACTCCCCTTCCCTCTGGTAACCGCCATACTGTTGTCTGTGTCTATGAGTTTTTGTTTTTTTCTTGGTTGTTCATTTATTGTTTTCAATTTTATATCCCATATGAGTGAAAGCAAAGCGTTCTTGACATTTTCTATTTGACTTATTTTGCTTGCCATGATATTCTCAAGGTCGACCCATGAGGTGCAGATGCAGTATTAAATCTTTTCTTATGGCTGAGTAGTAGTCCACACCTTCTGTATCCAATAATCTATTAAAAGACAGGTCAGTTATTTCCATGTCTTGGCCACATAAATAATGCTGCAATGAATATAGCGGTGTGTGTATCTTTGTGAAAAATGTTTTCAAACTTTTGGGGTAGATACCCACAAGAGGGGTTGCTGGGTTGTATGATAACTCCATACTTATTTTTTGAGGAGCCTCCATTCTGTTTGCCATAGTGGCTGTACCAGTTTCCATTCCCACCAGCAGTGAATGAGGCTTTCTTTTTCTCCACAACCTCCCCAACATTTGTTATTGCCTGTCTTGCTAGGCATTCTAACAGATGTGAGGTGGTATCTCAATGTACTTGTAGTTTTGATTTGCATTTTGCTAACAGCTAGTGAAGTTGAGCATCTTTTCATATATCTGTCGACCTTCTAAATTAAGAAGGATCTCAACTCTTAATCCAACTTACTAACAATTCGTTTTGATTTGTTTTTGTTAGGAAGTTAAGGAGCACGATGGAAATGAATTGTCAGTTAGAATGGACAACATATGAGTAAGAATGTTTAGTTGGAATGGACAACATATGAGTAAGCTTTCAAAGGAAAAATATTAATAATGAAAAATTTCAAAACAGTTTACCAGAAAACTGAATCAGAGACCAAAAGTAAATGTTCTAATTGTGTTTCCAAGGCAGAAGCTGATTATCATAGGTTCAGTAAAATTAATATTGCTAATCTTCATTTATTATAAATATTGTTGAAAATGAGAGGGAATCAATGTTTAGGTCTTACATTTCATTCTTTTCTGTTTTGTTTGGTCTCTCATCATTTAAAACCTTAAATAAAGTAAAATTATAAGAACTATGATAATTTTTTAATTAGAGTTAATATTGCCTATATGGAGAAGATACCATGGACTTCTGTGTAGTTGGTGACCACATTTTTAGTGATTTAATTCTTTAAGTCAAAATAATGTGTGTAATAGATTCTTAGTGCTGTTGTAACAAATTACCACCAACTAGGTGGTTTAAAACAACATAGATCTGTTCTCTCACAGTTGTGGAGGCCAGATGCTCAAAATCAGATGCCTGCCCAAAGGCTATATAGAAGGAATCCTTCCTTGCCTATCACGGCTTTTCTTGACATATGCCAACTTCACTCCATTGACCACTTCCATCTTCTCCTGGTCTTCTTCTCTGAGTCTCTGTGTCTCTTCTTAGGAAACCTGTCATCGGAATTTACACCCTCCTTAACCCTGGTGGTCTCTGGAGATCCTTATCTGAATTACATTGGCACAAACCCTTATTCGAGATGAGATCATATTTTGAGGTTCTGGGTGGATTGGATGTATTCTTTCGGATTACTCACCCCACTACAATAGGCATGGCCAAATTTTTAAAAACATGTTAAATTATGAAATATTACAAAAGTACAGAGAAGAGATAATATACACTTTACAATATTGTGAATAATTGTAAGGTGATCATCTGAGTAACCACCACCCATGTCAGGGCAGAGAACCTCCCGGCACCCTGAAGATGCATGGTTATCTTTAAGGAGACTACCCTTGTCCTGCTCACTGACTCATCCTGACTTGACAGGAAATTACTTTTCTTTAAATTTTTGCTACTCAAGTGGCAAAATAATACAACTTGTACATGTTTTTGAGTTTCACATAAATTAACCAGTATTGTATATTTTATTTTGTTATGCTTCTTTTAATTAGTATTATGTTTACAAGATTCTTATATTTCATTGAGGGTGGCTGAAGTTCATTTGTTTTCTTTAGAACTGAGTTGTAAATTTTACTTTTATGGCATGTTGTTCGTTATGTTCTTTTTTATTGGCTATTACAAACATGGTTGTTATGAGCATTTTTGTATATTTATGCTAGGTTAACTCTGCAGTTTTATGTGAGATATATGCTTGCTAGGTGATGACAGTTTCTCAAAGCAATTGTAGCGATGCACCTCTCATCTGAAGTTTATGAGTTCACACTGCTTCCACATGTTTAATAGCACACGGGGTTGGCTGAAATTTTAGTTATTTATCTGATAATTTCATATAAATGCAGTCAAATTCCGTGGTAGTTTTCACCTAAACATACCTAATTTTTCAGGTTAAATTGCAGGCCAATCTTAATTTGCTCATTTTATCTTCCTGGAAGATTTATTTATGGTGGGCCTTAGCTATCCAATAAATATGAACAAAAGAGGGTTAGCTTTGAAATTAGTTTTACCCATATTGCTTTGGATGAAGAGTCTCTTCAATTATTCAATGTTGGTCATACTTCCTATCAGTTGGATACCTGACTATATGGAAAATTTACTCTTTACCAAATATTTTACATATGATATTGGAATTACATCATGGAAGCAATAAATACAGACACCTATGATCATTTTACTGATAGAGCTTATAAGATTCAAAGACACTAAATAACATATTCAAGGACAAGCTAGGAAGTTAAGAGTTCAAAATGTACACAAGAATGATTTTTCACAATCTGTTGATGTCTTTCCTTAAATGCAATTTCAAATTTTAAAGTTACAAATTCACTTACTTTAAATAATATTGCCAATTTAAATATAAGTAAAATAACCCTGCTCTAATTTAAACTACTTCCAAGTTTCTTCTTATGAGTGTTCTTGCCTTATCAATATTCAGATAAAATTATTTCCATATATTATCCCTATTGTTTTACACATTAGTTGAGTGTAAAGTATTTTCTTTCCCTTTGAGGAATTTTGGGGGGAGGCATAGAGATCATTGGAGGACAACTTTCTTAGACAAGTAGACTGTCTTCCTTGCTGACTTTTAATCTTGTATGTTAGGCCAGTGGAATAAGGGAAACAGGAGCAGGACGAGGAAAAGGTCCAGTTCAGGAAGTTCACTAACCACTCATCTGCAATAAATCAGGCCATGGCTGCCTTTTTGAGAGTTCATTCCTAAGAAGATATTTATTTTCAGTTCAGCTAATACAGTCTTAGAATACATTAAATTTCATTGCTTTAAAACCTTGAAAATCAGATTTATATGTTTGTAATGGAATAACTTCCAACTTTATATCTCAGGAATTATTCTTTAGAAACAGACACAGTCACTCCAAACTCTTCTACCAAATCCAAAGCAGTGGCGAAGGCTCCATCTCTGTGGCCAGGGGATGGGCAAGGGAAGTGGGAAAAAAATTGACAATATTGATCCTTAGATCCTATTTACACAAAGAACAAACATGTAGTAATAAACTGATAAATTTTGAGAAAAAAATTTAAGATTTCAGTGTCTAGTTAATGTAATACCATCTGATACATAGGCTCACGGTAGTGAGATTTTCTAATCTCCATTCAGCTTCTAGCATAAGGCTATGAGCAGTGTATTGTTTAATTAATTCTTAGGAAGCATTGTTTCATCCATATAATACTGACGTTTAATGAAAAATGCAGCTATCCAACGTAAGACTAACCCTATCAGACCAGTGTGAACCGCTGTGCAGGAAGCTATCTTCTGCACATGCTCTTACCGATGGTTGCTTCTCGGTTTTCTTTCTCATTTCAAAAATTTTCAGTAGCTCCTAAATCTAACATACACATTCTTCTTTAAAACAACTTCACATGCTTTATAATCTTAATCCTATCTCTTTCAGAAGAAGAATAGAAAAGATGACTATTATATGCAAGTCTTTCAGGTGGATTATATTCTATCATGTCACTGTTGTCCAGAGAGATGTCCTACTAGTTGATATACGTTGAAATCTGTGCAAATCTATACTATCATTCTATTGGGCATTGGGAGATTCCCTTAAAATAATGCTTTTCAACTTATTTTGAGTTTCTTTGGCTCCATTCCCTGCTGTTGTAATCATTAGAAGTCCTTAGGGAGTGAAAAATTTCAAAACTATAGACAGTTTTATTCAGACCATGAGCCTGGCGAACATTTCTTTTCATTTTTACTTAGCTTGGGATAAATAAATACACCTTTGATTTTAATATGTTTATTTCAGAGTCTGAATGCAGAGAATGTTTCCTTCTGCTTTGAAATACAGATGGCAAAAGTCCTCAGTCTGCCAAGGAATTTTATTTGCTTCTAAATTCTGACTGTCCCATTATATGACTTTGTTATATTAAGATTTCAATGGTGCAAATAAAGGTCAAGGCTTTTTTGTTGATGAACTATTAAATCACTCTTTGGCTTTCTTACATCTGACAGTTATTTTCTACTTCATCTTCAAAAGAGGAAGTTTGTGAGCTTTGCATCCAGTGGAGTAGCTAGATTTTATTCATCTTCAGACCCATTGAAACCTGCCAACAGTATAAAAACAGTTGCCAATATGGGAGAAGTCTTCCTTATGTTACGATAGAAAGGGTTTCACTGTTTAGAGGTGAAAATAAAATAAAAATGTATCCCTCCGTTTTGAAAAAAAAAAGTGTGTGCCTACTTGTCCCAGGTGGCTTTGTACAAGAATAAGGAACAGAATAGATTCATTTGATAACATCTTAAATCTTAAATTATTTGTCAAACTATTTATGTGTATGCTTTTATAAACACATATACATATGCACATATACATACACAAACACATATATTTATATCCAATATTAAAAGTCTCAATTTAATGCCAACTTTAAATTGGATACAAATTTTCTTTATACATGTTTCAGACCAACAAGGAAAGGAAGCAAATTTTTTTGGGGGGGTTTGTATTTTTTGTTTGTTTTTTGTTTTTAAATGTATGTGTTTGTTTTTTGAATCCTAGTTGAGACTTAGGCATCAGACTTAAAGAGTATTCAAAATGAACTGAACGTTTATCAGTGAATGGCCTTGACCCTCGTGTGCTTTTTCTCTGTCATCTGGGGCCATTTGTTGGTTGTATCGGTATCTGTCTAATCACCTACAACAGAAAACGTGGTGTCATTCATAGTTTAAAAACATCAAAATCCTGTTGGTTTTGCCTCTTTGATGTTGCCCAATCATTCCTTCTCCTTCTGTTCATACCGTCACTGCCCTCATTCAGGTCCTCAGTTCCTAATATCTAACTTTTTGCAAGTTTCTATCTAGCCATTTTGCCTTCCAGTTTTTATCTACTCCAATTCATTCTAAAAATTACTCTGGGTATTATATTTCAAAAATATAATTCTTACATAATTCTCATTTTTTTTACTATAGAAACTTTTAAGCCTTGTTGTTTTTGGAATAAGAGTCAACTTCTGTAAATACTGCACAACTCAGTACAGTAGCCACTAGTCATATGAGCCTCTTCACGTTTAAATATAAACTGAATTAAAAATAAATAAAATAAATTGAGTTCCTTAATCACAGCCTCATTTCATGGCTGGTGACTACGAATAGAATTGCATAGCACCAATTAAGAGTATTTCCTTCATCACAGGAAGTTCTACTGAACAGCCCTGCCTGGAATGCTACACCCCACCCTTCTGTGACCACGGTTCAGCTTACTTTTCCTGCCTCATTTCCTTGTACACAGGGTCAACACACCTCTGTGATCCCATCGTATGGATCGATTTGTCAAAAACCTCATTCATTCAGTCAACAGAATTCACGGAGCTCCTACTGTGTGCCAGGCTTGGTTCTTTTGGAAGCACCTCCATGAATTAAAACAAGACAAAACTGCTCTTACGGAGTTTATATGTGTAGGGGAATTATAGACATCAGAAATATGTGTAAAATGTAAGACATCTGGTGGTATACGAGGAAGAAATATTAAAAATGGTAACATGCTGAGAATGATGGGTGAGTGATTACCGGGGTTGTTTCAGGACAGGCCTCTTTGACAAGGGGATATTTCACTGAGCCCTGACTGAAGTGAGGCAGTGAGCCCTGCAGCTCTGTGGGGAAGAATAAGCTTCTCATTCTACTGCCATCAAGCTTTCTGCCCCTCTTACATGGGTGGAAATATCAATCATAAAGTTCACAGTGTCTTTAAGTGGTAGCCTCTTATCCTACTCTAAGGATTTTTGGTCTTAAGCCAGATGTAATCAGAATCACAGAGCTAGAGGCTACTATAGAAATCATCTAATCCATTTGCTCATTTTAAGGAGGAGGTAGATAAGATTTAAATAGGTTAACTGATTTGTTTTAAGTGACTAAGTGAAATACGGTAAAATGGCAGTTAGAACCCCGGTTTCCTGGAGCTCATTGGTGTCCTGTTTAGGACTGAGTTTTCTCTGTGTGGTAGTCCTCTAATAATGCTGCTTCATTCAGCACTGTTTTGTTATAAGGTTGATGAGGTGCTATAGGAACTGAACTCTTGTGTATATCAATTTGCTTGCAGTCAAATTGGTTTCCTAGATGTTACTTCATGTAAAGTCACAGAACCTGTCTACAATGCTAAGTAAGGGCTTACTGCAATAAGACCCAAATGAGGAAGTCTTCATGAAACTTCTAAGAATTTTTAAAAAACAATTAATTTATATTGTCTTTCTTTGGAATTTCATTGATATTGATGTTTCAAATGAGCCATTTGTTTTGTCTTTACATTGTAGAGTCTAACCACCTGATCATTCAGAAACATATTTGAAATGATTTCTACGTGTAGATACGTTTTAAGTTTTAGTTTCCCAATACTGAAAAATGTATTTTTTAGCATTGTAAACATGATGCATACAAATATACACAAAGCCCCAAAATGTCCTTGAGTGACTACCCAAATAGTTTAAAGTCAAGGATTTTAATTGCATTATGGCTTTATTCTCCTTATGAAATCTGAGTAATTGCTCTAAGAATTCATATAGAGGGTAGCCTAAGAACAGTTTCTAGATTGTCTGTGAGGGATTAGAACTCTTACACTCACCTTTCCTAGGTACAGACTAAGAATTGTCTCTCATGCATGTACCATGGCTCTATCTTCAAGGTTAGTACCTTAGTAATATAATTTCTCCACACCAGTTCGAATTCTGCTGACTACGCTAATTGTCTTGCCTGTCAAGGCCTGGCAGGTCCACTCTGGATTTGGGCAGGCAGAAGAAAATGTGCAGATGTGGGGATGCTTGACATGCCTTTATTGTGGGTGGATGAGCCATGCACGCTACAAGCTGTGTCTCCCAATGGGAAGCCCCTACCCTCTTAAATACTAGATACAAACAAAGCTGGAAGGGTGCTATAATATATTGTGTAACAGCAATATTCTGCACATATGAGCACACTTAATACTATGGGAACCATTTATCCGACCTAGTCTCAAGGCTATGAGAACACTACTTATCAGGCCCATTCTCAAGGTTATGGGAAACTGCTTCCCTTAGTTGCCCAGACATCTGGGTGAGGGAGCCAGACTGCCTCCATTTACCCTACAACGTGAAAGAGTCTTCAAAAAAATTCACAGAAGCCCTACACAGCCTCTTACAGCAATGACAGCTGCTGGTACACTGATACAGATGGGTTCCTAGAACACCCCACCTAGCAGCGGAAGCTTGTACTACAAGGTCCCCACTCTCCAGAAGATAATTCCATTTTGGGGGTTCCCATGTTGTAATAGACAATCATTCCTCTTTAATATGTCTATGATTATATATCTTAAATGAATACACTATTTTTTTGGAAATATATAAAACAATCCATCAGAGCATTTTAAATGCATTTTGTTGTTTCAGAATGTGTCCTTTATGGTTCCCTTTTAGAGGTTAACTGTGTCTAATTCATTTAGTCTTTATGCCTTAAATGTATTGTACCCTTAAGCAAATAGAATATTTGCGGACGGTTTATTACAACTGAAGATACAGACTAATGAATCATTCTTTTAATATTTCTTAAGCAAATGCACACAACTGAATGAATACACACAATATAAAATAGTCTTTCACTAAAAAAGTGTATGGCATTTATAACAGGGAAAATATTCCAAAACAATATTGCCCATAAATGAAATGTGTTTGGATTATTTTAAATTTTGATCATGTATCTTTTCTGTGATTCTCAGAATAATGACACTCTCATGGCAAATCTGAATACACTATTAAGCTCTAAAAGAAAAGTGTGGCTAAAAAGTGTATTAAAATATGTACAGCTGAACCAACAGGAAAATATGCATTTTTGCAAGCATGAGATTATAAACAGAATGTCAAAATTAAAGGTCAGTGTTGGAATGAGCTCATATAAAATGAAGTTTATGAACAAGCATATATTATTATAAGGAAAGAAAAATCAATTGTATATCAAAATATTGCTTTTAAAGAAGTACTGTAGTTTTCTTATAAATATAAGTAACGAAAAATGCTTGAGTATATTTTGAGGCCTAATCTTTGGTTTTTCAGATTGGTTTATTTTTCAAGTGTTCCCTATGTGAAATGAAAGCAAATGGAACATTTAAAAATAAATTAGTGTTTTTTAAAGGGAAAATAAAGTGGGAAGAGCTTGTGTAAATATAGGAAAATGAAAGAGTCCAAATAAATAATCTAATGGTTGCACTGAATAACAGAAGAGAAAATGCACAGCAGCCTTGGAGCCTTTTGTTTTGGGGTCAAATCCTTTATTCCTGGTAGTGGGGAGAACACTTTGTGTCACTCAGCACCCTTGAACAAAGCCGGAAACTCAGTTACATCAAAATTCTGCAATTATGAACCATCTCTATTCAAGGTAGTCTTTTACTATTTCTCTTTTCTTTATATCAAGTAAATTATACGAGCTAAATAATTCTCAAAGCATCACATTAAATTTAGGTATTTCTTTCTTAAAAGTCAGATGAAACAGAATATATATTTTTTCTATTTTACAGTATAACATTTTGTAATATTTTATTCTATTTCATAATATTTTTCAAAATATTTTATTTTATTTCATAATAAAATATGATAAAATATAATAGAAGCAACCAAGGAGAGAGGAGAGAGAAATCCCCAGAGACTTCTCATTTTCTTAGCTAACAAGAAAATGATAATTTTTGGTAATGTTTTCTTTTCTTGCTATATTTATTTTGCCCAAGAGCTGACTGAGAGCAAAGAAAGAAAAATACATTCTGTTTTTGTTTTTTTTCAACTAAAAGAAAGGTTTGATGTGCATTTGCAAGGTTGTTGCCAGTGTAATTTTTATTTTCTTTTTATTTTTTAAATTTTATTTATTTATGGAAAGAAACATCAATTTGCTGTTTCACTTATTTGTGCATTCATTGGTTGATTCTCCTTTTGTTTTTGAAGGGCATATTTTCTGAGCTTCAAAATCAGCATTTGGTCCATTTATCACTAAACATAAACTTCCCACTGGTGAAGTAGGCAAAAAACATAATCCTTGCAGACGAGGAATGGTCTTTGTGAGGATACAGAAGGAAAGGATTAGTATGAAGATTCCCAAAGTAAACCTGCAGGCTTTGACTGGGAGTGATGAGAGTAAAGGGACAGACATGTCCTTCTTCTGTGAATTGAACAGCATGTACCTGGCCCTGCTTCTGCGTCTTCCTAGGTCTGTAGCGCTGACTACTTCCGGAAAAGGCTAACAAAGACTGCTCACATTCCTGTTTGGCCTTTTGCAGCTTCGGGTTCATTTCCAGGTATCTATTTCTGCAGATTACTTTAGCCAGGCACCTTCTAACTCCAGGAGCCTCTGCTTCTTTATATTTTCCATAACATTTTCTGAACCTGTTGAGATCTTGATTCCCTGCAATTGTCTTCAGCTTGGCTCAAATAAACTCGTAAAAATTCTCTACAGGCTTACAAATTTCTTATGTGGATACAGTTTAAAAGCTAGTTTTCATCATGTAATGAGAGTTGCACTGAATTTTTAATAAACATTTTACTAAGGACTCAAGACAAATTTACGATTTACTGTAAGACTACCGTGGTCACATGGTGGATTTGTAGACCAGGAATGTATTTGGAAAATGTCATCAAAACAAGTCCAGTAATATAAAATCTTCAACATGAACTGCTTCCTTGGTGCCTAGAAATGTGGGGTCTACCACCTGTGTTTTTAACCTTGACTCTACAATTGCCAGTATGAGCAAATTCCTACATTTTCTGATCACCAGTTTTCACATCTAAAAAAATGGAATTAGGAATAGGACCTTTCATTGGTTGTATAAGATTATTAAGTGACTAATTCATATAAAATAACTAAAGAATGCCTAACAGATTGTAAGCATTTCTGAAATATTAGTCATAATAATAAATTAACCTCTAATATCTAGTCTCAGAATTTATCCTTATACCTTGTTTGAAATTTATTTAAGTTTTAAGAATTACTATCATCTGCCCTGGCTGGTGTAGCTCATTGGACTGAGCATGGACTGAGCATGGACTGTGAACCAAAGGGCCACTGGTTCGATTCCCAGTCAGGGCACATGCCTGGGTTGTGGGCCAGGTCCCCAGTAGGGGGCCATGTGAGAGGCAACCACACATTGATGTTTCTCTCCCTTTCCTTCTCCCTCCCTTCCCCTCTCTCTAAAAATAAATAAATAAAGTTTAAAAAAATTACTATCATCTTGCATCCAAACATGCTGAACAATTAAAATACATTTGGGTGAATGATCATTTTCACAAACTATTCCTCATTAATTTTTAGTCCTAGATTTCAGGAATTAAAGTTTGAATTTAGAAAAGAAGTTAATATTCTTAGTTGTGAACACCATCTTTATAGCTTGATTTACCATATGCATTATTTATTTGACATCCTTAGTAACAATTCCTTTCATTTGATGATAAATCAAAATAAATCACTATTGTATTTGTTTGCATGGTTACATTAAATATATGGTAATAGTCTCCTTTCTCTGAGCTTGGTATAAATATGATTTTTATTCTTAGGTGGTTCTAGGAAGTAGCCAAGCTTTCGCCTACTTTCTCTACTCAAATCAAAGATTTATACAGTGACATCACTGAAATTTTGAGATTTATCTCACTTTTACACTCACTGTTAACTTACCTAACTTAGTTCATAGTAGCTTGTATGCAGGTGACCTTTGACAAGTAATTTGGAAGGTTGTCATATTTGACAGGAGAACTCTGATGATCATGGATTTTCCCACTCTATTAACATTGTCAACTGGACTGTTTTCCAACATCCTATTGTAAAATAGATGTGAGCTGTATTTGCTATTATTCCAAAGACAGATCTCTCAACTACTGTGAATGAAAAAATATTTCACTAGCTAGTGAGAATTTTTCAAGATAAATGTTATATTCAGAAAATTTAGTGAGACAGTCATTAAAATTTCCATTATTAATATAATTGGAGCTTTCTTCGAATACACTTAATTTTTAACTGCTGGGTTACACGGTCTTCAGCTCTATGAAAACAGCCAAACATTTTAAAACCGGAAGTCTAGAAGATGCTGATCTTTCTGTGTTTCCATTTTAAATCAGCAAACTATTTTATCTGAAGGTTTCTATATAAAAACACCATGGGGGGCAATCTCAGTCTCTCTCCTCTCCTCTCTCTCTCTCTCTCTCTCTCTCTCTCTCTCTCTCTCTCTCTCTGTCTCTCTTTCTCTCTCTCTCTCTCTGGACACTATTGAGTAAGTCTTTAAATTAAGCAGATATAAAGCAGAGGCCTCTTCTGAAAAGAAAGATCCTGCCCAAGTAATTCCAGGAAGTTAACCTGTTTGCAAGAAAATGAGAGCATAGTGGTTCAGAGCAGGTTCCTTCCAGCCAGATGACCTGAGTTTGTAATTCTCTGCCACTGAGGCCCTGGTGAAGTTACTGTACTTAAATTTGCTTCCGGTTCCTCAACTGTGAAATGAGGATGAACTGAAACTACCTTATTAGGTGGTTATGAGACACAGGTTAATTTTTTTAGTTTTGTTTTTAAAACACTAAGAATTGTGCCTGGCGTGCATAGTAAACACAATAAAAGAGTTCTTCATTTACGTATATAACATTATTAATTGATAAGATGTGCAAAGCACTGGGTTTAAAGAAATGAGAACAGGCACCTATTCTTAGGAAGATTATATATTATAACCTGGGGTGTAGAAAGTTGGTATTTTTTAATATACTGAGAACTGAGAGGGAGAGGGAGGGATGGGAAGAAGAAAGAGAGAATAAATAATTCATAAGGATTAACAAACATGATGCTAAGGGATACATCAGATGCAGAAGAATTTGAATTTGATGAGGAGACCCAAAAGTAAAGACTCAAATACACATTCTTTCATGTTATACAAAAAATGGGCCATTTTTACCTTTAGTCTTTCTGAGTTCTTATAAATCATGGGATTTTAAAAAAATTACAGTTTGGAAGTAAGTTACAACTATTTATTCTCTTTATGTTAAGTGTAAGAAGTGATAGTTGGGTGTATATTTATTGTTTTATGAATTTTTTTACTTATTCTACTTTTGCTACTTTTCAATCTCTCTTTTGGGATTAATTTAATTTTTAAGTTATTTTACTTTCCCTGCATTACTGTTCTAGTGCTACATTCTTTTTCACATTAGTTCTGGAAAAATTTTGGCCATTATTCCTTCAACTGTTGCTTCTTCTTTGTTTTCTCTCTTCTCTACTTTTTATAATTCCATTAAAAATGACTTTCCATTAAAAAATAGCTTGTTTAGCTTACAAATTAAAAAAATCACATAGCTGTTTTTTTCTCAAGTTAATATATTTTAGAAGAGAACAGAATTGCTTTATGAAGAGTTATTTATCATCATAAAGAAGTGTGGTTTTAAGGATGGGTTAATGAAACTATGACTTTTTACTGCTTTGTCATAAATAAAAATTGTCAATTAAGAATTGTGATTGCATTTTAATTGTAAGCGCAAGCTGTGAAGAAAAGAATGACTACAATATAATGTTAATGCAGCTCGATGCCATAGTCATCTAATTTTACTGATTTTGTACTAAGTTACCTTCACTTTTAACTATCATTGTTTTTTGCACCATTGGTGTAAATGCTGACAAAATAAAAAAACATAACTGACATAACATAACATAACAATACCACTAATACTTAGAGGTATTATGGAAAGATTTTCTACCTGTGTATTATACACTTTAGGAAACATTGCCTTGAGCTAATCAGGGACTGAGCTGGCTTGAGGCAAGGCTGGAGTTTTTATAAAGGTTTGTTTGTCTTTGTTCACCCATTCTGCTTGGGTGTAGCTAGCCAGGGATTTCAACTAGTCTCCACTGTTCCTTGGAATCTTTAATCTCTTTCTCAATGTTATATGATCTTCCATAGTCCATTTTCAGTGATTAAATTTTGGAAGTAATAAGTCTGTAATTTTTTTCATTCATGAAATTAAACTTATTTGATTTATCTATTGTTTTCTTTTTAATATGAAATATATTTTTATTTTTAGAAATTATATATTTTTCTTTTTAAAGTAAGTCAGACATTCCTTATTCTCTAATCACCAAAAACACACTTTTTATAAAGTCTCATTTTTTTAATTTATACTTACAGATTTGTAAATAACCCACTGGCTATGCCTAATGATACCGTCTCATAGTAATTCCTTTTTTTTAGTAGATATTGATATTTTCCCTGTATGCTTTTTATTCAGGATTCTTACTTCTGGTAATCATTTTTTTAATTTGGATAGTAAGACCATAAGTAAAAAGCACTGCATTTATTTTTTGGCAAAGTCTTTGGTTTGTCCTCTTTCCCAGGCCCATTTTATTTTAATTTTATGAATTGATGTTTTAGGTTCAAGGTGTATTACTATGCAGACTTCACACTTGTGCATGGGTCAAGACTTGTCTCCTTTTTTTTTTTCAGATAAGTTTTAAATACCTACATGCCTATGTAAAAGTCAAAAGAGGTCCTAAAGTAACTTTTTCTTCATTTTTATTAATAGAGAGAACATCACTTTTGGCCTGGTGGAAGTCTCTCGGCAGCCATGGGGCCACCTCCTTCTCACTGTAGAAGCTTTGAATGCCCTCTTACTTTGACCCTTGATAATTTCTTTATTTATATTAATTTTTAGTTTTTGTCCTTTAATAGTGTTTTTTGCCTTTCTTTTTTTTCCTAAATTTAACTATGTATTTTAATATTTTTTCATATCAAATTTCATCCAGATTATCTGCTTGCCTTTAGATTAGGCAAGAGCTTTTCCGATTAGTTTAGTATACCGTGTTGCTGGAAGTCTTACCGACACCTTCATTTCAGTAGTTATTTGGCACATAGCATGTGGCTCTGCAGGCCTGAGGGAGGGTGCTTGGATCCCATCTGTACTGCTTGTGCAACACACTGTTACACTATATGGAAACTATAAACTGCCCGACAAACTCCTTCTAACATTAAGACCATTGCTGGATTTTCTAATAGTTTTCCAGGTAACAAGGTTATACTGCTTGTGGTAGGCAGAAGGATGCCCCAGCTCCCAAAGGTGTCCACGTCCAGATCCCTGGCAACCCTGGGTGTGTTGGATTACACGGCAAAGGGGAATGCAGATTGCCAATGGAATAGGGTTGCTAATCAGTTGAATTTAAAATACAATCATCCTGACTGTATCGATAGACCCTCTGAGACTACTAGGCTGTTCAAGTGTGAAAGCAGGAGGCAAAAGAGTCAGAAAAGAGGACGTGATGAAAGAAGCAAGGTTGGAGTGATGTCAGGCTAGCGTTCAACCTGACATTGCTGACTTTAAAAACAGAAGCATGCCATGAG
>PVKM010000654.1:0-98667 GCA_004027735.1 Carollia perspicillata
ATTTAATCCCTAAATCAAATCATATTAGCTAAAATTAATCTCTATATCAAATCATGTTAGCTAAAATTAATTGAGCACCTGCTATTTGCTAAACACTTTAAACAGGAAATTTAATGTAAAATGTTTCATTTATATATATATATATATATATATATATATATATATATATATATATCCAATTACATGGTTACAAGTCAAAAATAAAGTTTTGCTCAGAAATCTTAAGACCAGTGGTGCTCCCTTAGGGACAATTTTGTCCTCCAGGAGATATTTGGCCACCTCTGGAGACATTTTTGTTTACCACAGATGGTGGAATACTACTGGCATCTAGTGGATAGAGGTCAGGAACGCTGCTAAACATCCTACCACGACCACAGCAGTCTCTCACGACGGAGGATTATCTGGCCCAAAATGTCCATAGTGTCACAAAAGTTGAGAAACACTGCATTAGACACATAAACCAAAACTCCCATCTCCATCGGGGCTATCCTCTACTCACCGTTTTGCCCCGGTCCTGTCTTCCTTTTCATGATCGTGTGGACTGTGTGAATAGGAGAAAGGGAAAGGAAAATGGGGTCTGCTTACACCTTCCCAGCTCCAGGAGGCTACACTCACACAACTCCTTCCATGATTTTCCCACTTTTAATCTTTTCTCTCATTGACACAGCCTCCTATGATAGCGAAATGCCCAGTTCGACAAACCTCCCTTCTCTGTTTGAATATCGGGATGTTGGTATGCAACGATGATAGGATGTCTAGCTCTACTACCATTTTTCTATGCCCTTTCTTGTTTACATGCCCCAGTCCTCTTTATGTTTTAACCATCAGCCTTCCACAGGGGTCCTCCATCACACCTTTTCTTTGTGTGCTATTAAGAAAGCTGATAAAATTTATAGCCCTAAAAAGTACAAGAATAGTAGTTAGTGGGAAGTTAGTTACAAATTTAAATCCAGACTGATCATTCTGAACTATAAGTCTAGCTTCTCTCCTGTTCAATCAAAATAGCCTTGCCACTTTTTTTGTGTCTAATCTAGTGTTGACTTTACTTTTTGTCAGGGTAACAGTAACAATAACAGACGTGGAGGTGAAACAGCATATTCTATGTCAAGATGCTACTCACGCCGAGCTTTCTGTCTAAAAGGCCTTGGGATTAGAAGATTTCTTTTTGAATGAACTATTGCAAAGTCAGCCTTCTGACCTGCTCTTGGATTTACCCATATCCTCAAAACTGAAAAATAAAAGAACAACTTCTGTAATAGAACATTGCCCCTACCTGCAGTTAGAAGGACATTCAGAACAAGAATCCACTGCGAAAACAATAGTTTCCTCTAACAAAATCTTGGAAGGTAATGATTTATTTAAAAGAATGTCAGACAACCATGAATTTTGAGCCTAATTTATGCCTTTCAACATTCCAGTATGACTTCTAGAAATAATAATAGCTAGATTCCTATATTTTTATAAAGCTGGATCATGAGTAATAATGATTGCTCTGGTTTGGCTAAAATAGAAATTGTGTTGGTTCAGGATTGTCCTCATCAAATCATCTTTATCACATTTCTTCTACATGTCTCAATGACTGACCTAAAAGTCCCCTCCTAGGTGTTCCCACAGTTTGGTCTCTGGTTTATTCACATCACTGTGAATATGAGAGCTCTAAGGAGGTACTAAGAACTTGAACTACCCATTTTTATTCAATTCATATTTCTTTCAAATGTTTATGCTTTTAGCACTCTTAAGTTGTCAAAAAGGGGATCTTAGTGAATTGACAAGATTAGGTCTAGAAATAAAGAAAAAAAGCTGAAAACTCAGCAAAGACTCTGGGCAAAACAACAGTAGTTCTTGCTAATTATTCAAGGTTTTCTTTCTCTCTGACTTGAAACTTGCAATTTTAGGATTGTCCAAATTCAGTGTGCTCCTGAGAAAAACCTAAGGTGAAATAGAAACAATACATTCCCTGTCTTGCTACTTCCAACTGTTATTGGCTACTGAGTAGCCCTAAAGCAAAGATGAAGGACATCTAAGATCACAGAGTGATCATGATGGAATGTGAGGGTACAACCCAAGAAGGGCAACTTCTGAAAGCTTTCCGTGTTCAGATGGGAACAATCTCCCTGACACAGTGTCTATACTCTGATACTCAATGTTAAGTATACATATAAAAGAATGGAAATTAAGGTGCTAATTGAAGTAACTTTAGAAATGAATTGAGTTTGAGTCTGTAAGAATTAAGGCAAAGGACTCTATACAAGCACTACTCTAACTGATGAGGTTTTTGTCATGGAAGTAGTTAACAATATTGACTCGGTTGTACACAGATAGTAAAATTGAACAATCAAGTCACTGGTTGGTTTATGATGAGAGCCAGGTTTCTGACAGTTGCAGTGGAAAAGTATGGAGGACCAAACAGAGGGGGCGAGAGTGATCCATGCAGTCATGGGTGGGAGTTGGAGACATAGTGTAACCTCACATGCAGACAAGTACACATCAAAATAGTCATAGAAAAGTGTATCTATGTGTACATTTAGGTATATATGTACATAAATGTGTACAAATGTATATAACTATACACATGAGGGGGGCCTGAAAACCCAGAATTTATTTATAAAAATTGTGTATTTATTCTCGCATGTTTAAACTTCAGTTGCCTTCACAGTACTCTCCATCTGATGCAATACGGCTATCAAGACATTTTTTCCCCTGATCAGAGCAGTTTTTGAACCTGTCAATTTTGACGCCTTTAGTGCTTCTGCCATTTTTTTGTTTCGCCTCTTCCACATCAGCAAGATATTTCCCTTTGAGAACTTTTTTTATCTGGGGAAACAAAAAAAGTCACTTGGGGCAAGACTGGGTGAATAAGGAGGGTGGGGCATGGGAGTCATGCCATTTTGGGTCAAAAACTGCTGGAAATTCAGTACAGGGTGGGCAGATGCATTTCTAAACCACTCATTATTAAATGGGCAAATGCATTGAAAGAGTCTTCAGACAATTTCATTGAAGCCAAACACAGCCTCTCACAACAGCGCCAGCTAGTACACTTATACAGATGGGTTCCTAGAAAACTCACCTAGTGTGACTGCCTGTACTACAAGGGGCCCTCCCTCCAGAATATAATTACAGTTTTTATTGGGTTGCCCCTAATTATATATATAAAATAGTATGTATAATATTAAATATATATATATTTAATATATATATATTTCTTGCCCTGTCAGTTTAGAAGACCTAGAAACAATGACATCTCAATTGCAACAAGCATACCTAGTACCCAAATCTGGGTTTCTAGAACTATTCTCTGATAAAAGGTTCCTTGGAGAAATAACTGATTCTAAGACTAAGGAAGGAAATCCACATGATAGTACTGGACCATCTTGTACTGTCATAAAGTTAGAAAATGCCAAAAACAAACAAAAAGCAAGCAAACAACACCTCCAAAATAATGGGAGTTTGTCAAAGGAACACAGGAACCAAGTAAAAGAGTTTGCAATGATCGCAATGAAACAATGTGAGCTACAAGAATAAATGAAGCTGTATTGGATTATATTTCAAAGTATAAATTAAATATCCATGAGTCCATACTAATATAAATAAATGATTGAATAAATAGATGGGGAGAACAAACACTCCTTGCGGAAGTATTACAAATTATTTCTGTGACTCTTTCATACTTAAGGAGACAGAGTATAATTCCCCGCCCTGTCAGTGCAAGGTACACAGAGTGACTTTCTTCCCAAAAGCATAGTATGGAAAGGAAAGAGGGGGAAAAAGAGTAACTTCATAGTGGGAAATTTGAAAAGCACTATCTCACTACCTCAAGTCAGGTCATCAATGTCAACACCAATAATGACAAGTTATATTGATAGTGGTTTTCCTTGATGTTATATAATAAGAATGGCACTTCACTTCTGTGGATTTCCCCCCTCAAACCTATAACCCCAGTCTAATCATGAGGAAAATGTCACAACAACTGCTGGTTGAGGGAAATTCTAGAAAGTACCTGACCAATACTCTGCAAAATTGTCCAAGTCATTTAAAAGCAAGAAAAGCCTGAGAAACTCACAACCAACAGGAACAACTAAGTGTGGGGAGGGACCCTGAATGGCATCCTGTCCCAGGAAAAGAACATTAGGAAAAAAAACTGAGGAAATCTGAATAAATATTAGACTTTAGTTAATATTAATGCATAGATATTGGTTCATTATTTATAACAAATAAAATATAAGATGTAGGATGTAATAGGAAAAACTGAATATGGAATGTGCGGGAACTCACTGTACACTTCACAACAATTCTGTAAACCTAGAACTGTCCCAAAATGTTTTTTTAAAATTTGAATAATGAATGTTTTAATCTGAATTTACTGTATGCTTGCAAAAGTGAGGCTGAGTCAAGTATATGAAAGTTGTGTACAGTACCAAATTGACCATCCCAATGCTTGCCCCAGAACACAATGATTCTCAGCTTGATATCTGCATCTCAGCACCCTTTCCTAACAGAGCTTGTCGTTCCCAGCTACCAGACCCTCCTCTCCATGCCGTGGGACTGTGTCAAACACCCAAACTCAGCTAGTTAATCTAATACACAAATCTGTGGTAACAGAGGAAGGTAAAAGAGTAACTATGAGTTAACACAGCAACACATCAACTACAGTCCTTTAGAGGCAAGATACTTTCATTCCTTAATGATTCTTGGTGGGTTGTTAAAACAAGGAAGAAGGCGGGGCTCAGGAACAGATGCATATTAAAATAGGTGATGCTAGGTCCCACTTCCCTTATGCAGTATGGTTGTACTCCTAAAGTAGTTCTACCTTTCTGGAAAGGCAATGGGAAAGAAGTCAGATTTCCCATAACACAGAAGACTAGCCAGTCAGAACTCATAGAAATTACCATGAAAAAGACAGAATAAATTATATTAGTCTTCAAAGACAGTGTCATAGACCTTCATTTAACAGGGTGCTGAGCTAGAGATCCCCCAAAATCTTAGAGAATGAGGGAAGTGGAGCAGGGCCATTGAGAGTTACTTTGCATATCTGAAGAACTTGGCCAGTATTTTAATAACGTTAAAAGCTGTGCCTGCACTTAGAGCCAGGGAGACTTGTGTGACTCCTGTGATGCAATATGGCAAAGGGGGTCCCTGTGCCTGCAAGAGCAGCTTGGAGGTGGCTCCTACTTCAGGGGGCCATGTGTCCCAGGACCAACAATGGCAGCTGAGAAAGGCAGAAGAAACCAGACAACCAGCAAGTGTAACAGTGTGGTAGGAGTCAGAAGTGGGCTTATGGGGGAAGATCCACACTGGGGTTTAAACCCAGGTGCGGCAGCCATGCTGGAGCTCTGGACCAGGTGGGAAGGAGAGTAGGAGAGCCAGGAGAGGTGCTCTCTCTTTCTCCCTCTCTCAACCACAAGGCTGGAGAAGGGGAAGCCTCTTGTACATGTAGCAGCAGTGCCAGGTCTTGGCCACCAGGTCTTGGCCACCTGCAGTCTGAAAGAGCGCAGGATTCCCTGGCCCACCGTGAGGATGTGGTTTGGGATTAAGAATAGCAGTCTCACTGAGGTGTGGACTTCTGTTTCTTTTCCTGAGATACCGATCCCCGACTAGCCTGATTTGGCAAGGGGAGGCACCACTGTGGGTGTGTATGTTTGTAGGTGCTTTAAAGGGATTTGGGGATTTAATGGTGACATTCTGCCATTACTCTAAACCTGTATAACTTTTAATTAAATAATTCCTTTTCTTTTCACCAAACTCTGGCATTGAGGGCCACAGTTCTAATTGGTGGTGAGTCAGAAGAACCCAGAGCAAAAGACCCACAGGGGGTTTCTGTTACATTCCTACTTCACGGGCTTTACTCTCTTGGGAAGATCACTGCTGGGAGTACAGTTCCTATTATGTTCTCCCACGGCATCATGTCATTTTCTATTTCCTTTATAAGGCCTATGACAAAAACATGGATGAGCATCATATTAATATACTAGGAAGAAAATGGCATTCAAAGGACTGTCTGAAATACCAGGGCCAAATTACATTGGCTTTGTGAAGCAGGCATACCTCATCCTTTTCATCTCTAGCTAGTTATTCCAGTAGCTGCCTCTTAAAAAATCATTTAAATCAAACCACGCTTCCCCTTACAGACAGATGAAATCACTTGCAGCTAATCCATCTCCTATTTTATTGCCCACAGAAATGAAGAACAGGTTGCACAAGCACAGTGTACAACAGGAGGCTGGGAGACAGCAGCCATCCATTTCCTCATAGTGTACAAGTTTGATCATGTTTGCCTAATTATCCCATTAACCTGTACCTAAAGATCCAATTACTCCAGCTGTGGGTGATTGAATAAAGGGCAATTGCAGCAGATACCAGGCAGGGGACATGTGCATTTCTCATCTGTAAAGTTTGTAATTGCTGATTCAGTCTTCCACCAAGAAATTCCTATGGCAGCCAAGATAACTGAAGTATTTCCAACGAGCAGTTTCTAAACTGGTAAATATCCACTTAAATTTTAAAGGTTTATTATGAATCAAACTACTCTGTCTTTTAAGTTCACATCTGTGCTATTCCCATCACTTTCCTGAAAGAGCTTAAAAGATCTAGCCTACCGAATCAGATTATTTCTTTCTAAGAATTGTTTTTCCAATTCAGGTAGCCGTCATCAGGTAAACAGAGGTTTTCCACTCGAGTTAAGGATGCATAAACAACTCGTGCTTTCTTTGGGTGTGAACAAATTTGTGTATATTATTCACTAAAGTATACTTTTCTTATAAAACATAATTATGTATTAAGTAACTAGCATGAACATATATTATTTATGGACTTTGATCTTCAAATGTACTCTCAGCGCTGCCCACAATCCTTTCATTTTTTACTGGTCGGGTCCCTCATAGAAGCTCACACACTTTTTGTCTCCTCATCTTAACTATCCAATCACACTGTCACTGCTCTTAGTCTGAGCAGACAAGATCACTCTTCCTCACAATGAAATAGACAGCACCACCAAAAGACCATAAATACCTGTTATGTGGATTACTTTCAGCCACATCTGATGTCACCTCCTTGTACCTGCCATCAGAGGCTAATCAATTACCTGCATCTTAATCTCTTCCATCTTCCCAGGAACCTCTTTACTCCATTGAATATCTTATTCTTGAGGCTTCTGCCATTACCTGCCCCTCTCTGTTGGCTTCTTCTCATCAACATTTATACATGCTCAAGACATCGCTATCTTAAAATTTTTTCCAAGAAGGGTGAAGCTATTAAGCAAAGAAAAAAAAAGACTCATGGACACAGACAACAGTATGGTGATTGCCCAAAGGAAGTGGGGTGGAATGGGGGGAGGTAGAACAGTGTAAAGGGGGATAAATAGTAATGGAAGGAGATTCAACTTGTGGTGGTGAACACACAGTACACAGATGATGTATTATAGAATTGTACACCTTAAACCTGTATAGTTTTATTAACCAGTGTCATCCCAATAAACTTAATTGAAAAAATTCATCTTGCATTTGTCCCAGTAATCTCACCATTACTCTCTCCCATGCTACAACCAAACTTATTGGTGTAGCCACTATGGAAAACAGTATGGTTGTTCCTCAAAAAAAAAATTAAAAGCTAGAATGACCATATGATCCAGCAATTCTATCTATGAGTATATTGAGAGCAGAGACTTAAATAGATATTTGTATACTTAGATTCATAGCAGCATTATTTATAATAGCCAAAAGGTTAAAAGCAACCCAAGTGTCCATTGATGAATAAATAGATAAACAAAATGTGATCTATACATCCAATGGAATATTATTCAGCCTTAAAATGAAGGAAATTCTAACATCTGCTACAACATGGATGAATCTTGAGGACATTATGCAAAGTAAAATAAGACAGTCGCAAAAAAGTACTAAATGACTCCACTTACATGAGGTATCTAGAGTAGTCAAATTCAGAGAAACAGAAAGCAAAATGGTGAATGCCAAGGGCTAGGGGGAAGGCTGGGAATTAAGCAATGATTACAGCGTTTCTGTGTTCTGAGATGACATGTGTTCTGGAGATTGCACAACAATGTGAAAGTACTTAACACGACTGAACTGTACACTTAAAAATGGTTAAGGTGGCAAATTGTATGTTATGTATATTTTACAACAATTAAAAAATTAAAAATAATAAAATTCCTCAACAACTTCTCTATTTTCTTTTCCTGCTTTATTTTTTCATAAAATTCATTACCAACAAATGTGTTTTACTTATATACTTTGTTTATTGTCTCTCTCTCCCCACTAGAACATAAACTAAAGGTGAATGTTTTGTATGTTTGGCATACTGATGTGTCTTCATTACCTGAAACAGTTGTTGGCATATATTAGGTGCTCCAGTATTTTTTAATGATTAATAAATTTGTGGACTTATATTCCTGTGTTTTCCTTAAATGTCAATTTAGTTCTGTCATTTGTTCTCTCAATACCTCAATCTGTATGATCTCTATGGGAGACCTTACTCATTTTAATTAATAACTACAAGTTCATATCTCTAAAAAAATATACCCTACAGTTTTAGATTCTTCTCTTGGGGTTTTTCCCCTTACGTCTACTAAACACCTACATTTGGCTGATGTCCCATTCACCTCAAAGTCAATAGCTCTAAAACAGGGTCCATCCACTCCTTCAAGTCAGATCCCCTTTCTCTGTTCTTTAAATAAATGTCACTCAGTCACCAAGATAGCAATCTGACATTCATCATGGACTCTTTATTCTTTTATGTTCTCCACACAAAGTCACAAAAAAGCCTTTAATTTCTACCCTGTAACTATTTATTGAATCTGTTCATTTTAGTTGTTACAAGTTTTTTAAAAATTGTTTTATCCTCACCCGAGGACATTTTTTCATTGCTTTTAGAGGGACATGGAAAGCAAGAGATAGAGAGACACATTGATTGGTTGCCTTCTAGTATGCACCCCTACCAGGGATTAGACCCACAGCCTGACCTGGAATCGAACCGGCAATCTTTTGGTCTGTGGGATAACACTCCAACCAACTGAGCCACACACACTAGGGCAGTTGTTTTAAGTTTTGAGCTGTTGCTGGCAAAACTGCTGTGAACATACTTATACATTTCCTTTTGGTGAAAAAATAATGCATTTTTGAGATTACATAAATAAAAATAGAATTTCTTGGTCATAAGATATTATTAGTATGTTTGGCTTTAATGGATACTGACAGATTTCCAATGTCCTTGTACCAAATTTCACTCCTTCTAGCGGTATATGGGAACTCTAATTGCTCTATATTCTTTCAATATTTGGTATCATCAGCCTTTTAAATGTTTGCTATTCTGGTAGGTATATAATGGTATCACTCTGTGATTTTATTTTTATTTTCCACAACAACTAATAATAATATCAAGCAACTTCTATTATGTTTTGGGGATGTTTATATATTTTTTGTAACATGCTTGTTCAATTTTTGCCCAATTTTGTATTTTGTAGTCTATATGTTTCTTAATGATTTACAGAAGTTTTTATATACTCTAGATGTAAATTCTCTGTACAATATATAAATACAAATATAGTCCCCTGTACATATAGTCTGTTTTTGCTTTTTCACTCTTAATGATGAATTTAGGGAATAGGAGTTCTTAGTTCTAGTATAATCATTTATCAACTTTTACAATTAGATATTTTTTGTGTACTGTTTAATAAAATTTCGCTTATTCTAATCCCTTTAAGATATTCTTCTTTTTTATCATCTAAAAACTTTACGTTTTTATTTCTTGTATATATCTGTAACCCACCTAAAACTGATTTTTATATAGGGTGTGAGAAATGGATAAAGATAATTTTTTCCCATATAAATAGCCAATTGTCCCCTTATCTTTTCTAGGGTTTATCTTCAGAAAATGTGGACTTCCATTGGTTTATTTTTCTATCTTTACACCAATATCAAACTCTTATAACTACCAGGTCTATAATATCTAGTAATAGTATTGTAGATTTCTTCCAACTATGTTATTTTTACTAAAGGTTATTTTGGTTATTCTTGATTTTTTAAAATTTCTGTCTAAATTATAGGATCATCTAATAAATTTCCACAAGATCTTCCTTGCATTTTGACTGGTGTTGCATTAAATCTATAGATCACTGAGTAATCTGACATACTTTTAATATCGAGTCTCCTAATCCATGAACATGGTATATTCTTCCATTTATTTAGGTATTTCTTAATATTTATCAATAATGTTTTTATTTATCTGTGTAGAATTTTGAATAACTTTATTTCTTAATTTTTGTTTTTAGAATATGAAATACATTGATTTTAACTTGCTAAATTTACTTTTTCATTCTAATGGTTTATCTGTGGATTTTTAGATAATTTTCTACATATACAAGTATGTTTTCTATGAATAATATAGAAACAGGCATTAAACAAGTAGGCTGCTCTTAGCCAGAAATTTGGCCAAATACTAGCTATTCCATCATTACTGAAAGCAGAAATGTTAATAAATGTTTTTGATATGCTATACTCCTAAATAAACCATGGTTGGGTTTTTTTATGGAAATTTTAAACAGGCTGAAGAGAATTTTTAATTGAAAATATATGGCAATTGTTTTACACTATTTTAAGTTTTAATTTAAAGTATATCAATAAATAAATTTCACTGTATTTGGGGGAAGACATTTTGCCCAGAATTGACTCATAAAAGACTTACAAATTTGTTTGACATATTCCACCCACAAACTTAGAGCAGTCTTAAAGATTTCTGTACATTTTTTGCTAAATATTATATCAAGACAGTGCATATTCCATTTTTAACATCACTGGTATTATGTAGTCTTCTCAGATAAGGGACATTACACAAATTGAACATAAAACTCGTCCACAGTGGTTTTAGAAAGAAAGAGGGGAGGAGGGAGGAAGGGAAGGAAGGAAGGGAAGGAAGGTAGAAAAGGAAAGAAAGGGAAAATTCTACTTTGAGCCATATTGCTTTGCTATAATCAAAGCATCATTCTTTTTGGTGCCCATGGATCCCCCACCTCTTAAAAGATACATAATACTGTGAAGAGATTCTTAAAATAATTTTCTAGAAACTGCCTACTCCATGTATGAAAGTAATAATAGAAAGTGGCTTGCCTAACTGTAATAGTACCAGATTTTGTCACTCTTACTTCTCTACACAGCCTGGGTGTCCATATGTGCCACCTAAAAGTACATGCAACATAAACCTTCCAAATCAATAACCCATTCACTGACAGAAGATGGAGGGAACAAAATGTGGTATCAGATAGTGTAAAATCAAGAATGTGTATTCATATAGCACTGTTGAGCTTACAAAGCAGCTTCACACATTATAATTTAATTGTTTTTTACAACTACTCTATAAGATATCTTAATAATAATAGTAATAATAATAATGATAATATTCAATATAGTGTTCTACTACAGCATGTGTTCTTATGACACCAAATGCTCATAGACAATTTGTAAACATGGGAACAATACAATTACAGCATGGTGACAGCTGTATTGGTTCTAGTTCCTAGGTCATAAAAAGGATATGGAGTAGCAGAATATAGCGATTACCAGAAGGAAAGTCAGAGGAACTAGAACAGACAAAACAATTGCAAAAAAGGAAAGTAAAGCTGTAAGTCTCAGTTTACCCTATTTCAAGGCTTTCTATTAAGCCACAGTAACCAAGATGTGATGTGGTTATGAGATACAAATGGATCAACAGAACAGAACAGAGTCCATAAATAGACAAATGTAAATATGGTCACGTAATTTTTAACAAAGATACAAAGGGAATTCAATGAAAAAAGTATAGTGTCTTCAACAGAGCTTAGGGAGATGGAAAAGGATGGCTCAAAAGGGAGGTCAAAGGAAACTTTTATGGTAAAGGAACTGAATTCTGTGCTCCTGGAGTGGTGAGGTGTAGGCATTTTCCAAAACCCATAGAACTATGCATCACAAAGAGTGAAACTTAACTCATCAATGTTAAACAAAACCAAATGGGATGTTTACAGGGACCCCAGGATGAAATGCAGAGTATGACAAATCTAACTGTATTACAAATGTATAAATAACCTCATTGGACTAGAAACTGTAAGGCCAACTACAGACATAAGGAACTGTACATAAACATTGTACTCTAACTGGCAAATTTGTTCCTTAAGATGAATGAGTTAACAATTCTGTAATTGCTTTAAATATATACTGGCATCTAACAGATAAGTAAATGGATGGTGGGCGGTGAGAACCAGTTTTCTTAACTGTGAAAAAGGGAAGTTACAGATAATTGAGGGGTAGAAGGAAGCTACCGTAAACAATGCTGTGCTGAATTAGAGAAAGACACATTAACTCCTGTTTAGTTTACTATATATACAGATGATAGGTGCAGAGAAAATCAGAAATATGTTTGTACACTTGGGGTACTATACACACTGACCCATGTATACGCATACATTATTTCAAATCTCTATTGGGGAAACCTCTGTTTTAGGTAGCTGAGTTACTTTGCTACACAGAGACAGAAAGCTGGCATACAAGGCTAGTCCAGGAAGTATCCAGCCATGTACTATGAAAGAGGGTCGTATATTGAAGAAGATACAAGACACAAGAAATATCGTACATAGGACAATGATGCGTCAGTCCACTTCAAAGTAAGCACCCTGGGGCCTCACACAGTTCTCCAATCTTTGTTGATTATAGCCCGTACACGTTCACACATTCTCGGCTGCTCTGCTCATTGCAGGCCTTCTGGAATGTGGATCACTTTCAACAGATTCTCAACCATCTTTGAAGTATTTGTGCCACACTTTTTTATTTGTGCTGCACTCATTGCATTGTCCCCAAAATGCTCCTGAATCATCTGAATAGTTTCCATGGAAGAGTATTCAAGCATAACACAAATTTTGATGCAGATTTGTTGCTCTACTCAATCATTTTGAATGTGACAACCACATAGTACACATGCTCACTCAATGGCATCTACCACCCCCACTGACTAGTACAGTGAAGTTGTCATTGTTCACACATGTGCATTCCAGTCCACTCTCCTGTGCTGCTAGGTTACATGGATGTCACACAAACCATTCTCGTTAAATTAACAATGGCTGGACTTTTTCCAGGCAGACCTCACATATTTCATAACTTTGCTAAAAGGGCCTAAAAGAAGTGACACCACAATAGCAGTGAGCACATTCAGTACCCAAACCTTGATTTCTACACACCACTGTCCAATGACAGAAACGAGAGCTTTCTAGATGAGTGGTTGATCTGAGGACTACAACAGCAATATCCCAAGTTGAGCCTACAGCATATTTTAGGGCTAGAAAGAAAAAAAGTCCTTAAAAAAGGGGGGATGGAGTTAAGGGGAACGGAAGCCAAAAATGAACACGCTCCCAACAGCCAATGCTGGAAGAATTTGAGCAAAAAAATAAATTATGTAGCAATGTATTATAACACAAAGGATAAAATAAATACACGAGTCCATACCTATGTAAGTAAATGATTGAATAAATAACCAACTATGGAGCTAAATCTTTCTTACAAAACCATTCTAGAATAGTATATGAAATGAAGCTTAATTTTCTCCTCTTCCTGCTCTTCCTGAATGGTGGCTAAACTTAGTGGTTCACTTCCGCAGGACAGAGAGTGTCAAGTTACAGTGGAGAAGACAGCAAACACCAGCTTGTCATGAGGAAAATGTGTCCCCTGACATGATGTGATGAGAAAAGCACCTCTTTTTGTTGTATTCTTCCCCAAAACCTAGAACCACTGTCTAATAGTGGGAAAAACAGCAAATCTCAACTAAAGAACAGACTATAAAATACATGACCAGTATTTTTCAAAATATGGCAAGGTCATGAAAACCAGCAAAAGACTATGAAATTGTCACAAAACAGGATACTTAAAGACTAAATGCAATGTGGTATCTGGTATTGGATCCTGAAATAGAAAAGGACAGAGTAGAAAGATTGATGAAATCTGAGTAAATTATGAAGTCCAGTTAATTGTAATGTGCCAATGTTGGCTGCTTAATTGTGACAAATAGATCATGGTAATATAAAATATTAACATTAGGAGAAAATGGGTGAGGGGTTCAGGAATTATTTGATTATCTTTGCAACTTTCTGTTAGTCCAAAATTATTCCCCCCAAAAATTTATTTTAAAATAGCAAAAGATTTAATAAGTTTATTTTTTGTGTCACCCTGATACACTGAGATTTAATTAATTTAAAAAATAAATGAAAAAAATTCACTGTAGTTATGTTACTTAGTATAATTTGTGATTTGCCTTATCATTAGATTTTTAATCTAAAATCATAAATTTTACTTTTAATTTTATATTTACTTTAAAAATTATTTTTGGTGAAAATATAAATTTGAGGGACTTCAAAATGAATTTAGCATATTACTCTAGATATAAGACATTATATAAAATCTTGATTACAAAAATCAGCCCAAATTATTGGAAAGCAATTGTAAACTCAAAGGTTTGCAGCTTCCAGCTTCTTTGCCAGAGATGTTTCCCTTGGGCCGTGGGATCTTCCTCAGACACTACGCACCACAGCCCCAAAGTACAGGGAATTTAATACTCTCAGCGACCAGCATCAAAGTCATTGAATAAATTCCCTCAGCTTCCTTGTCTCATTGCACAACAAGTTTTAGACGTGAACTGCACTAATGAGGGGTGCTAATGAAAATGTATTCAGGTTAACGAGCTATTATTAGAAAGCAGAAATAGTTTCAGAAACGCTTCAGAGGAAAATACACTAATCAACCTGCAAACATTCTTTGGCCTAGAAATTAATTTCCTATAATTGAACTACATATTAAAGAGAAAAAAACTTTATCATGAACATGTACAAAGGCAAAAAAGTGTTGTTGTTTTCTTTCAACTTAAAGATGCTCCTGCAAGGGGGACTGAGGCCCAGCTGTCCACAGTCGTAAACAGTTCACAACATCCCTTCGGCTTTCTCCCTTCCCTCTCTCAATTTTCCTGTTCTCTCTCTTGTGCCTCCTGGAATAAGATCCTAAATAAGTTACTTGCATCATTGTCATTTCCTTAGGGCCTACTTTGTGGGTAAATGTCATCGTACAACCAAAAGACTATTTTAATATGTGCAACAATAAAAAAATTCAGCCATCTTTGCTTTTTCACTCATTTTTAGTCATACTAAACCCATACACTGACACTTTTATTTATAATTCTGATGGTGCATTTTCCAGGCTAATAGGATAGATCATATTTCACTTACAAAGTTATTTTTATATATACATACATGTATATGTGTATATATGTACATGTGTATGTACATATGTGTGTGTGTGTGTGTGTTAAAGATTTAGTGACTGGAGCCCCTTCAGACTGGCTCTGATGTCATCATGACACATCCCCATTATTTTTTATTGAATTGGTTGGGGTGACACTGGTTAATAAAATTTTATAGGTTTTCATTATTTTCAGAGATACTCCATGATTTCTTGTTTCATAAGATAGTCCAAGCTTATCTTGCATTTTCCCATCCCAGCCCTGGAATGGGTCATTCTTCAAGGATCTAAACTCTTTTTTTGGAAAATAGTATTCAGCATTAATAAATGCATATGAAATTATGAAGTTAGAAATCATAACCTGGCAACTATCATAGTAATAATTGCTTCCAATAAGAATCATCAATGGACACTAAAACCAGGGTGTGAAAGTCTGATAGGGAACAGAGTATTTTCATAGCTTCGAAATATGTCTCCACAAAATACTATAAATTACAGAGAAAAAAATGGTAACTTTGAAGTCGAGAAACCTGTTAGACATCATCTTAACCAAATGATCAAAATTACTGCCACCATAATGGTTCAAAATGATATCCTGTGCTTCCTGATACCGTGTGCTGAGAACACAGTATCACTTCCATGACAATCCTGCAAAAACACATAATCTAAATCTAATAGTGAAGAAACACTAGAAAAAACAAGTTGAAAGTTATTATACAAAGTTGCTAGTCTATACTCTTAAAATATGTCAAAGTTATAAAAGACAAGAAAAAGTCAAGAAGCAGTTTCAGAGGAAAGTAGACACGACAGAGTAACACCATGCAACCCAAGATTTCATCCTGGATGCAACTGTCTTTGTATAAAAGGTTTAAATGGGACAATGACTTAAACTCCAGTAAAGTTTATATATTAGATATTGGTGTTTTATAATGTTTATTTCTGAGTTTCATAATTGCAATACAATCATGTCAGGGAACATGTTTCTTTCTTAGCTAGTATACACTATTTGGTCGTAAAGAGTATGGTATCTACAGTGTACACCCAAGTGGTTCAAAAAATAGCACATGTGTTTGCACTTATGTGTGTATAGACACATGAGAATAAGGGAGAAAGAAGAAAAGAAAATAGATGACAAAGTAAATATCAAAAATTGAGATATCTGTGATGAAGGATATGTAAGAGTGTTTTGTACTAAGCCTGCAACTTTTCTGTAAGCTTAAAATTATTTCAAAATAAAAAGTTAAATAATAAAATAAAACAGTTGGCGTCAGGACTATAGTCTATGTCAAGGATCCCCAGGGGGGCCTGAAGGAACTAGCCTGATACCGAGTCTCAGGAAATGAGCACTGGTAACTCAAGTACCTCACAGGGCAGGTCTTTCATACAAACTGAAATGCGAAAGTAAGCCCTCAGTCGTGCAACATGGCAGGATCCTTTCTGCCACACTCAGCAAATACATGGGAGGGATGGCACTTGTATTCATGTCCCCTGACCCATGATAAATTTAATGCCTTTTCCCATTAAACTACACTCCTTGCTTGAAATTGAGTTTCAAGATTTTCAGGTTCCTAATCCTATAACATTGAAATGTATCTGAATGAAATTTTCATGTGAAAATAAAATACCAGCCACTTGAATCATTTTTAGAGTGAGTTGAGGAATACTATTATAACCTCAGCCTATAAAGTGTTTTTATTCACATTGCATAATCAAGTCTTTCAGCCCTAGTAAACTTGCGGGGGTCTGATAAATTCTGGGGATGCTTAGCAAAGAGACCTCTAAGAATTTATACGGGGACCTAGACAAAACCCTGACCAGCGTGGCTCAGTTGGTTGGGCATCATCCCATAGAGCAAAGGGTTGCCAGTTTGATTCCCTGTCGAGTTCATGTCTGGGTTTCATGCCAGGTCCCCAGGTGGAGGAGACATGCAAGGAGCAGCCGATTGGTGTTTCTCTACTTCTTTTTCTCCCTCCCTCTCCCTAAAAATACGTAAATAAAATATTTTTTTAAAATACAGTCAAGTTAATCAGCTGTTAGAAAATATATTGTCATAAATGCTTCAGAGGAAAATAAATCAAACTGTAAACATGCTTTTGGCATAATTTCATTTCCTTTATTTAAGAGAAGTAGCTTCTCTTCACATAGAAGAAAAAATTTTATTTTAATTAAGTGTAGTCCTTGTTTCTAAAAATATCAGTGGTGTTTCCTACAAATAATCATGATTTAAAAACTTGGTAGCCATTAGATGATCGATCACTGAAAAGCCTGGGCAGATCCACACTGCTTGTGAGGGTGGGACAGGGAAGTGATCAGAACAACTTCCCATTTTGATATATTTTCAGTTTTACTCACTTTGGTATTAACCATAGGGTTTCTAGAGACTGGAATGCCAGGTTTTTCACCGACCATTATTTTCCCAAAAGAAAGCAGCTCTGAGTGCTCTGAGCCTGCAGGAAGGATTAATAAGTTATAGCGCATAGGCTACGCACTAACCGACACTCATAAAACACTCTTTCCTCAAAGTGAGGGTGTTTGGAACTATGTTCTCAACTGTCAGGTCCCCATGACTAAATCGTGTGCTGTGTCCTTACTTAGAACTCTGAAAAAAGGCCATTTAAGACCATTTTCTCATGAACCTATGTATTTTATCACTTTGCTCTTTTATTCTCTGCCCACCACCTAACTCTATTCCTGCAACTATTAAATTTGTTTTTCACCCTTGAACAAAATCCCCAGTAGTATCATTTTATTCTATGTGTTTTCACATTTATTATAATAAAAAGATTGATTTGCACTGATGCATCTCACTAGATAATTTTACTAACAGTGATATCTGAATCATTAAAATATTAGTACTAATATCATGATTAGTAGTTATCATTCAGAAATGGAAGCATGTTATTAAAATGCACCTGCTCTTGCAAAAACACTGTCGCCTATTTAAAGGTTGAAACCATATTTCCCATCTCAATGAGTCTGTTAAAGCACATCTCTGTGAAAATTGGCATCACTCACATCTAAGTTTAAAGTTTCATTCTGGTAAGGGCCCATTAGGATTTTTCCTGGTTTGCTACCATATGCGAGTCACAGTTACTCTATTAACATTCTTTGCAGGGCCCTTGAATGTGAGAGAGAACCCTATCTCTAAGTCAGTGGCCCTAAACTGAGGGGCTAGGAAGTGATTTTGCCACCTACCAGGGGACATTTGGCTAAATGTGGAGACATCTTTGGTTGTCACAACTGGGGAAGAATTGCTACTGATTGACATCTAGTGGATAGAATCCAGGAACACTACAAAACACCCTAGAATGCACAGGACAGCCCCCCACAGAAAGAATTACCCTGCCCACATGTTAGTAGTATTGATGTTGAGAAACTCTGCTCTAAGAAACCTTAGGTAGGAGGGGTCTATAAAACTCTCAGGTAATGCAGAGTCAAAATGCTCCAGGTTGAGGACGTATGTACTAAAAAGGAACAAAGTATAATTAAATGTTATCATACAACCTACTGAGTCATACCCGATTATTGAAAAAAATCTTGCAAAAGTTGTCACATACAAAGCTGCAACCACAAGCCATTTGCACATATTGATAGGCAAGCATGCCATACCTAAGTAAAGCCCAGGCCTCCACAGAAAATCACAGAAATCATATTCTCAGAGTTTTACAGCAGTCGTCTGTTTAGGAACCCACTCTGGTCTCTGAGATCATTCTGGAAGCAACTCACTGGCCTACCGATGCATCTCAGGACCCCAGCATTAGTAAAATGTTAGGAAAAAAACACTCAAAAATGAAAGCTTTATAGTTATGTGGGAAATATAGGAGAAGATTTTTCTTTCACAAATATAGACATCTAGCCTGTAATTCACTTCCTGTGCCTAAGCCATAATAGAATAGTTCACAGTTATTCAGAAACTGACTGGTGAAGTATTTGGTATTATTACTGATGAAGCACTCCAGGTACTCTGTTGGCAGACACCCAGCTATTTAACAGACTGTACCATTCAATGCAGCAGTGTGACAAGCAAGCCCAGGCGTGTTTTTATTTGTATTCATGTTATTTGAATAATATTCAACTACTGTCACTTTCATTAATTAATGTGGAAATCATTAGTCTCAGCATTATTATTAGAAATGTTCCTTTTCCAAGGCATTCAAACAATGCACTGTCGCATTTCAGCGACTCATTTCCAAGTCATCCTAGCAGACGACACAAGGAGAAAGGAACTGTAGTACCAGCCCTGATGGGCCCAGTCTCTTTTCAAAACATTTCTTACAAATTCCTATCTCCTGGGATTCCTTACGTCCTGCCTCAGTGACCACTGAGAATTCACAGAGGAGTGATTTGAGCCCGATAGAAAGCACGAAAGTGGCTTAAGTTACAGAAATAGTATGAGCATCATTGGTGGTGATGTTTAATTAAGGATATGGAATAGAGGGTGTTCAAACTTTAAGGTGTAGCTTAAGAATCCTAATCTATACAGTCTAATGGTTTTATAGTTAAATTAGGATATAGAATGCAACACTTCCTTTTGACTCAAAACAAAATGTGAAACAGGACACAATGCTTATCAAGTACTATAATATAACATAGGATAATGCGTAACTTGTCTCTTGGTTTGGGCATTGAAGAATTGTCCTGGCTAAGTACCCTAGCCTCACTCAGAGAAATATTCCAAACTATGAACTCTCACCCAGTGTAAAAGTTTTGATTATGCAAGGTGAATGTATTCTAGGGATCTTCTGTACAACCTAACACTCATAGTTAACAATAGTGTATTGTGCATTTAAAAACTTGTTAAGAGGGTTATTTCACATTAAATGTTCTTGCCACAATTTTTCAAAAAGCTCTCTCCCTTAGCTCAGGCCTCCTTCAGGCTCACTGAGGATGATGCCAGGGGCACATTCCATTTCTTTGGTGTCACTAAAACCTAACCCTAGTTCTAAACCTTTATCTACCGCCTTCTTCAATCAATAAGTCTAGTTTCTGTCCCTGCAGGGGACTGGATTTCAAGGAGCACAGAACTGAAGAGATCATTGTGCCTAACTGAAAGAGAGGCAGTGAATCCCCTAGAAATCCAAAAAGTTTCCCAAAAGATAAACTCTCTCAGAGAAATAATCCAAACAATGAACTCTTATCAAATGTAAAAGTTTCCATTATACAAGATAAATGTATTGTGGTGATCTTCTATCCAACCTACCATGGACACCTACCATGTCTAGGTGATGCCAATGGCAGATTACAGAGGTACCAGACAGGTAAGACTCTGTCCTTCCCTATTAATTCCCTCATTATCCCCCCCAAAGCCAAAGGGAAAAGCTGCATCTAGAAAGTACTGAAGAAATGACCACCGTGACCTTTTTCCCTACACTTTAGGATCTCATGTCTGGCTCAGGACCAAGGTGCGGGAAGGAAAACTTACTTGGATCTCTATTTGAGGTCTTGATTACTATTCTGGACTGGACTGGAGTTGTGTGGTTATTAGGTCAGACTGAAGTTCTAATCTGCAAACAAGGGACCATTTGTTTAACATCTGAAAGGTAAAACCTGCCTAAGGGTTCATCCAGGGGCAGGAAAAGAACTAATTCATAGAGGGTGCCTAAAGGAACTGAAGACACAATTTGAAGGGAAAATTACATTGTTTTATGTTTGTGCCCTACAGAGTCCAGATTATCCGTGAATCAGTTACACCTTTATTTCATTTTTGGTAGGCTGCCTGCCAACACGAAACGCAAGCACATGCCCTTCTTCATTTGCACCAATCATCAAAGCCTCCCCAAACATCTTTCCACAGAAAAACCTCCTGCAGAATCCCACGATTATCTGTCTTTATTCTGTCTTTATAATGATATAGGCATGCTAAATCAGAGAACTCCAATGGATTAAATAGATGGACAAACTGTAAGTACATAATTATAAAGTTAAGGGTTGTCTATACATTCATTCTGAAACCATACTTACAGAAATTAGGCTACACATATGCTAATAAATCACCTACTCAGACATGATCGTATTACAATGAGGAAACAGAAGCTCAGATAAAGAAACATACCAGAGCATAGATGATGGAACTTACCCAAGACCCAAGCCTTGGGTTTTCTATTCTAATAACCTTGCTTCTGCCTTTCTTTAGTCCTTTATTTGCACCCATTAAAAAAAAACTTTTTTTGCTTACAGCCGGAAGTGTTCAGCCTAGACCATGGTGGACAAAAACTATATACAACAGAACTAAAGAGTGTTTATATTCATATGGTATGATGTGGAAACATATGTATTTCCTTTTCCACGGTTCAGACAACTGATATTTCAGCACATCGTAATGTAGGTTATGTGTTTACCAAGGAGAAATTCTCCACGCCAAGTTCACAATGCACTGTGCTCAATACACCATCTTTGGAGCAGCAAAGGGTGAGTTAGGCTGCTATTTAGACATGGTACATCATGTGCACATAGGATCATTTCTGCACTGGGTACCCTATACATCTTGCCAAATTAGATTTACTTAGTGCCAGGTTAATGGGTATTGCCAATTTCCCTCTCACCCTGTAAAATTACAGGAGTTTTTCCTCTGATGAAAGAAAGGACTCATAAGCAGAACTGTGAGCACCTGCATCCCATTCTTAGCCTGCCTCTTGCCTTGAGAACCACTTAGGTTGGACTGCAATACCTGTGGGTACCTCAAGGACCATGGGCTCTATGGACATTACAGCATCCATCCTACCTGCTGTTTTTGGAAAAATTAAAAATATAACTTGCTTAGAGGAGAAATAATTTATTTCAAGTAATTGTACATCTGGGGGCATTTGGTATTGTTAACTTTTTCAAACAGAATGCCTTCTCCCAGCTCTTTACTAAAATAATATACACAGCAATTTACAAAGTGATAACAGAGCAGCTATTATGCCTGGAGACAGAATCCTTGACTGGATAAACAAGGAGACCTGAGTTAAGTGCAGTGTCAGTCTTCCTACTCTTTAATACTGTAAGCCACTGATCTCTCGGACATCTTTAAATTTTCATGTATTTGGACTGGAGCCATTTGGTTCGGGTAGCCTTGTTAAAAAGGGATTTGCAGGTCTTTGCACTGTTACAGCCCTGCCAAGTTAGAATAACTCAAGACAAGGTCAGTGTCTAGGACTCTCTTGTATTAAATCAGCAAATAAGCTTATATGCATTGCAGATTCCTTGCCCATGAGATCCCTTGTCTAAAGCAATCTGCTGAAAGGTGATAGGGTTGAAGCATGGGCTAGACAACATGCATATGGCAGAGAGTTTGTAATATTCTAAGTGGCATCAACAGTTCCCCTTGGGTTGGGATGGAAACGGTATTAGTAAATCAATAGTTTAATTCATCTGAGACAAGACTACTTATCAAAACTCTTTCTTATTAAACAGAATTCTGCAAAACAAAATCCTTTGCAGACTTAGTTGTCAGGAGCCACCTTGCATCGTATGGCACATCCTGCCGACACTGAAACAGCAACCAGCAGCTACAGTCTCCTTGCATTTGTGCTCTGACAGAAGGTTTGCTAAGCAGACCGAGCGTTTCCCTTATGCTTAAGCACATGGCTATTAAGTAAATTCTGACAAATTAAATTGTAATTGTGGAAGATCTGGAGAGTAATGACATTACTCAAATATTAAGTCATAACTGAAATCATTAAGTTACATGCAAATTCAAAAAAATTGCTGAAATCTTTAATGGTTCATCTGTAACTTTGAAAAGAAAATGTCTTTATATAATGATTGGTCAAATACATAGAGAGAAAATTTGGAGCAGTCTTTATATTGAAACCTACATGGTTTTCTAAAAAGAAAAACAAAGAGATGCAACAATCTATTGGTTATCTGTTCATTTTAATATACTCAGTGAGCCTTTGGTAAAAAGAATAAAAATCAAAACAGTTTTAAATATATCGGAAGCCTTCCCTGAACTATCATGTTCTCTAAAGAATGAAGGAGGGACTAGTGGAATAACAAGGAAAATCCTCCCTGTGACCTTACAAACCAAGAACAAGGGTCAGTGGAAGACTTCTCAGTAGAATGATTTCCTCACATCTCACAGCACCTTCCCTCCTCTATGCCCATGGCTGGGGACTACGATTCCTGCTGAGGGATAGAATTTTTGAACTTTCTCCAAGGTGTCATTCTGCAGAGAGCAAAGCAACCATAGTTACACTTATAATTCTACTTACTGGGCACATTACTCTCTCTGCTTCCCACCTCGCTCTCTTACAGGTTCCACCCAGTAAATATTCCTCAACAAGTTCAAAGGACATACGTTTCCTAGGATGCTGAGCAGCTGAAGGTTTACAAATTTTTTCAGGAACACTGTAATACTAACTCTGCTCTTGCTACCTGAATAAGGATGTGAGTTTGCTGCATTTGGTTCAAGGATAAAAAAAAAACATCATGTTTGTAAACACTTCTTTAAATGAAAGACAGGTGATCAACGTAAGTTTGTGAACACCGAAGATACTGGAGACAGAAGCCTGAATATAAAAGGGCAATCACCTAGTAAGAATTTGTCTCATTTCTCAATCCTGATGGGATTTTTAGCTGCTTGGCATGTGTCAGCAACTAAGGAATGTAGAGACTAAGGAGACCCTTGGTCAAAAATTTGGTCCTACACTGTGTAGCTTCCTCACTGCCAGGTAGTCCTGTATCTTTGCCTAAATAAGCCAAATATCCTTAGCATTTTACGTCAAAAATGTATTTGGGATGATGACTGTCTCTTCAATCTCTAAACCATCTGTCTTGCAGCAGTGGGTTAAACTTAAAGACACTAAAAGAGAAATCAGGTCAAAAAGACTCAGGCATCCTTAGAAGAGAAGTGTGAAAAATAAAAGAAATTCTTTTTGTGTGAGTTTGTAAGGTTGTAGAGTTGCTTAAATGGTATCATTCTCTGAATATGTTTTATCAATAGTTAAAAATATGTTGCCTTTAAAAAGTAAAAGGGCCTTGGCTCTATTTTATGGTGCCCTAGGGAGAGCCGTGTACACAACACTAGAGTCAAATTGAATTTCTCAGGCAAGTGAGATTGGTATTATCTCCTTCAACTACACGTATTCTGGGATGGACTCAGACTCACAGCACAGGGAACAAACACCCAGATGAAAGATTCACTGAAAAAAATAATTTGAAAATTTCAGACTTTCATCCTCTGAAAAGCACATTAGAACAGACAGAGTTCTAGGATTATAGAAAGAGCACTGTTATTCATTCATATCTCCACTGTCAGCCTTTGATGTTCCAACAGTCAACGCTTGTCCCTGCCCTGTTATTCCTGTTCCTTTTCAGATCCTTCCGAGTCCTGAGCTCCAATTGCAGCAAACCCAGCAATCACTGAGCATCAGTGGCTAAGCAAACGCTAGCACACTTCTCAGCTTCCAATAACATTACATGACCAGCTCCACTATTTTTTTGTCTTGGATACTAAAGTAAGCAGAGTAATGAATGGTTGTCCTCCAGTTTAGTGAAGGATCTCATCTTTATATCCATGTAACACTCTACCATTTACCAAGTGTGTTCATGAACAGTTTCTCACTGATTCTTCAAAAAAAAATTCTATGTAGCAGATATTGCTATCTCTGCTTTATGACTGAGAACACTGGGACACAGACCCAGACCCAGGAAATTTGACAACAGCCTTGGAGTGATTTCAACTCTTCTACAACTGCCCCTCACACTTCAGAAAGCCTTAGTTTATTTACAAGTAATTTAGTGCACTGTGATTTATGCTCAGTAATGACATAATTGTAAACCGAATTTTCTCTGGTGAAATTATAGTTTCCCTGGCTTCCTAGCCTCCTCCCTCCACCCTTAGTCAATATGTGCTCGGGTAATACAAACAAATTCACTTTAGCAGTATCATGAGCAAAACTTAACCATGAAGGTAAAAATTCATTGGGGAAAAATGATTCATGCATTGTATGGGAGCTCATCTAATCTTTACACAGTTAGCAGCTGTGGAAAAGGTGGGATTCCTTCCATGAAAATATGTACCTCTAAATCATCTCCCCCAAGCAGTTGGGCACAAATCAATTTATTCATTGGCCATTTTCTGAGCAACTCTTTTTTTCTTTTTTTGACTTTCGTCTTTTGTTCTTTTAATAATTAATATATTTCATTGATTATGCTATTACAGTTGTCCAATTTTCCCCTTTCCCCCCTCCACCCAGAACCCCCATTCCCTCTAGCATCCCCCTCTTGGTTCATGTCCATGGATTATGCATATATAAGTAAGTTTTTTGGCTACTCCACTTTCTATACTGTTCTTAACATTCCCCAGTCTGTTCTGGACCTACCAATTTGTGCTTTTTAATCTGTGTACCTTTTTTCCCATTCTCCTCCTTCCCCCTCCCAACTAATAACCATCCAAATGATCTCTATAACTATGACTCTATGTCAGTTCTGCTTGTTTGCTTAGTTTACTTTTAGATTCAATTGTTGATAGTTGTGAATTTATTACCATTCTAATGTTCATTGTTTTGATCTTCTTTTTCTTAAATAAGTCCCTTCAACATTTCATATAATAATGAGCTTGGTGATGATGACCTCTAGCTTTACTTTTTCTAGGAAGCCCTTTTTCTGCCCTTCAATTCTAAATGATAGCTCTAATTGAAAAGAGTAATCTAGGTTATAGGTCTTTGCTTTTCATCACTGAATACTTCTTGCCAGTACCTTCTTGCCTGCAAAGTTGCTTTTGAGAAATCAGTAAACTGTGTTATGAGAACTCCTTTGTAGGTAACTCTCTCATTTTCACTTGCTGCTTTTAAGGTTCTCTCTTTATCTTTAAACTTTGGCATTTTAATTATGTTATATTTTGGTGTGGTCCTCTTTGCATTCATCTTGTTTGAGAGTCTCTGTGCTGTCTGGACTTGTGTATCTATTTCCTTCACCAAATTAAGAAAGTTTTCTTTATTTTTTAAAATAAATTTTTAATTTCTTGCTCTTTGTCTTCTTATTCCTACACCCCTATGATATGAATGTTGGTACATTTGAACTTGTCCCAGAAGCTATTTAGCCTACCCTTTTTTCTTGCGGGAGGGGATTCTTTTTCCTTCTTGGAGTTCTTATTGAATGTTTTTTCTTCCTTATGTTCCAAATCATTGATTTGTTCTCAGCTTCATACATTCTACTGTTGATTCTCTGTAAAATTTTATTTATTTCACTTAGTGTAAATTTCATTTCTGCCTGAATCTTTTTCATGTTGCTGAGGTACGTAATGAGTTCTTTGAGTATCCTAATAACCAGTGTCTTGAACTCTGCATCTATCAGATTGCTTACCTCCATTTCATTTAGTTTCTTTTCTGGAATTTTGTTTGGTTCTTTCATTTGGGTCACATTTGTTTGTCCCTTTTTTTGGCAGCCTCCCTGTGTTTGTTTCAGAACTGCTTTGACTCCCTGTCATGGCGGCATAGCCTGTTGTGGGAAAGTGCACCTAAGGGGCAGAGCCTGGGTGGGGCAACCCGTGTGAACCAGGTGAATGGAGCCTCTGATATGGTGTCATTGCTCTGTGGCTCTGTGTGGGGGAGGGCTCAGAAAGGGGACAGTGCTGCTGCCTGACCTCTGTACTTCTGTCTGGGAAGAAGCTGTCCCCTGGCCAGACACTTCAATTCCCATATACCACTGGTGCCCTTCCAGCCTCTGGCCTATGCTGGAGCCCAGAAGGAGTATCTGCATAAGTCCTAAGTCTGTTGTGCACCCTTTAACAGGAAACTCTTGATAATACCACAGTTTCTTCCACTGCCCCAACCCACACTGGTTTTTATAGTCAGGAGTTATGGGGACTTATGTTTCTGGCACTGGGACCCTGGGCTGGGTGGTCTGGGTGGTTGGGCTGGGATCCCTTGCTCCCCAGGTGCTCCTCCAGATTTTTATCCACTACACATGGGTGTGGGACCACCTGTTCCACATCTCCGTGTCTCTGCATCTCTCTGCACAGCCATGTAGTTCTGCCCCTCCTCCCATCTGGATCAGTGTGACTCCATAATTTCTTGGTTGTCAGACTTCCACATGGCCACACTATTCTGGGTGATAGTTGTTCTTGTAGTTTAGTTATAATGTTTGCTGTGGTTGTACGAGGAGACAAGCGGTGTTTCCCTAAACCTCCATCTTAACGGGAAGCCTCTTTTCTTTTTTAAGTTTGTCTTAAGTGATAAGGTATAACCATGAGTGAGATATAGTTCCTACTGTCAAAGATTTATAGTCCAATAGTCAGGCAACTAGAGTAGAGTTAAGGAAGTACTTATATGCAGGAACAACTCCAGGGTCCACAAATACAAAAAGAAGGGTCCTGTGCAGGTCTCTGAGGGTCAGGAAAGAAATGTCCACCAAGCCATGTCTGAGACAGAAGAAACATGTCATAATTAATGTGGCATGGGAATGGGCAGTGGGAAGCTGAGCTTTTCCAGCTTGGATAATACTCTGTGGCTCTAGAATTTCTCTCTTGACTGCACTCAAGCTTTCACCAGCCTGCTTTTTATTCCCATTTTACAAACTAGAAAAGGCATATTAAGAGAATATGAGACTTATCCAAGGTCACATTGCTAGTGACAGATCCAATAACTAATACTCAGTGTCTATGACATTATGGTTTTAGAGAAGAAAGAACACTAGACTCAAAGTCAGGCAAAAGGAATTCCATTCTGTCACCAAATCCCTATGCAACCTTCAACAGGTCACTGAACAGCTATGCTCTGCCTCCCTTATCTATAAATGAGAGAGTTTAACCAGGTGACCTCTAAAGTATCTGAGTTTTCAGTCTGATACATTTAACTCTCTCTCTTCTCCTGCTCAGATCAATTCAAGTTCAAGGAATTCTCAAAAAACAAAATAAAACAGAAACTACTAACCATAATAATATACATATATATAAACAATAGACATTTTTCTCATACACATAGATAGAAGAGGCAATATACCACAATATTCTCTAAAACCCATTGTAATTTTTGACATGATGAATGTGCCACTTTGGACTAACCACTCTTTTACATTAACAGAGATCATCTAAAATACAGACAAATGCAAAATGATTACAATATGGTTATATTTCACTTCTGTGGTTGTTTTGGCATGGTGAATAGAGCACCAGACCTATTAAGGGATTTTTGTGGCTACATCTAATTCATTTATTTTTTTTTTTAAGTTTTGCTATATTTTTATTTGTTTAGATATTGGGTAGGCTGTGGGAAAGGCAATGCTAAGTGTATGAATAGGATACTCAAACTTCCTTGAAGAAAACTTATGTACCCAGTCAAAGAAATTATTTAACCATATATAAATGAAAGAAAATAGGAAACGTTGTTTAAGAACTGCTGAATTTTCAGGGTTCTACTAGAGGTAATTTTTTTTAAACTAAAATCTAATGAACAATTTCTTAATAATAAAAAGCATTTCTAACAGTTTTACATTGAGCATCTCCTTAAAACTGCTTTAGAGAAGTTAATTCTAAATATATTTTGACACACAGCCTTCCAAAATCTTAGAATATAAAAGAGGGAATTTTGATCCAGAGTTACAGGAAAACAGGTTAAGTCATATATATATTGTTTGTATTTATATATAGGTGTGTGTGTGTATACATAAATATATATACACATACACACATATATATATACATATATATATAGAAAGAGAGATTTTAAAAGTTAAAATAACCTTTATTTTTCTATAGCAATTTATCCTGATGTAATAAATGTCAGAACACTTTTCATATATAGTATCATCTTTTAACCTCATAATATCACATGAGTTAGGTAGTGTATTCATGTCCTAAGATGACAAATTACCATAAAACAACAGGATTTACACTCTCATAGTTCTGGAGGCCAGAAGGCCAAAATTAAGGTGTCCCCAGGGCCATGGTCCCTCTGAGACTCTGGGCAGAATCCTTCCTTGAGTCTTCCTAGCTTCTGGTTATGGCCTTCAATCTTTGCCGTTCCCTGGCCTACAGCTGTGATTACACAGACCTCTGTCTGTGTAATCACATGGCCTTTTCCATGTGTGTCTGTGTCCAAATTTCCCTCTTCTTATAAGGAAAGCAGTCAAATTCAATTAGGGCCCACCATCCCTAATGACCTCTTAACTTGATTACGTCTTCAAAAACCCTATATCTCAAAAAAAGATCATATTCACAATTTCAGAGATTAAGGCTTCAATATATCTTTTTGAGGATTATAATTCAATCCATAATAAGTAGCCTTGGTGTGGTTATTATTTCTATTTTGTAGATAAGGAAACTAAGGCATGGGTGCCTAAAGTCATACAAAATTTTGCTAGCACAACAGGCACAGGAGATTCTGTCTTCTAACATGTAAACCAGGCGTATTCGATCAAAGCAGTATTAAGGTGTTCAAACCAGTTAATTATTTGCCTAGAATCAGAACTTACATCACTCATTTATCTAGACGGCTCTCTTGCCTCAAGTCCAAATTGCTTCATTCTCTTGAAGGATGCTTGGGTACATGCTAAGTTATTACAAAAGTCAAGTCCAGTTGCCTTTAGGTATATTTGTACCTCGTTATATAACTTTGATAGAAAACAATACATTTCCTTTCTGAAATACATTTTATAGTGTCTACTTTCAGCTAACTTAGGTGCAGCAATAATAGGCCATTCTTTAACTGCCTCCATTCATGACCTCAAACATTCTTTGGCTGCTGTAAATGGTGCTGAAATAAACCTGGAATCTTCTGTTGTAAATGGGACATGCTGGAACTTTTTCTTAAACACATATGCCAAGAAATACTTCTCTTGGGATCATGGGGTAAAAGGAACAAAATTAAAACACAGATTCTTCCAATGCCAGCGTAGGTGTCCCAAGGAAACTGAGTCATCTCTCCTTTTTCAACTCTCTGCCCTATTTGTCAATAGTGCTCTCTTGCTAGACCACAGTCTTCTTTTCACAGACAGCATACTCCATTCTGGGATTTGTGGGCTAGGGTAAAATACACAAGTTACACCATCCCTTGGACTCACCTCTCTAATGTATGTGATTGTTTTTTAATAAGAATCTATTTGTAGGAAATTCCCCTGGAACACTTTTGGCACATGCTCAGCTGCCTGTTGGTTGAATGAATGGAGCTTCACTGTGATCCCTGATGTTCATATCTAGAGATACACCCAGCAGAAGGAGGTTCGGATCACTAACAAAATACAATAAAAATCAGTAAGGCCAAAGATTCAAATTCTATGCAACTTGCCATGATACCCTGTAAGCTGTACTTAGTTGTGATAAATAACCTTTATTTCATCCATTTATTAATTCCTCCACAAACATTTATTGAGAATCTACCTATATCAGACACTATTCTGGCACAGGGGATGGAGTGATGAAAAAAAGAGACAAAGACTTTCCTCTTATCAAAGTAAACACTTTCAATTCCAAAGAACTACTATAATGGCCCACACATAAAGAAGGGTGAGATAGAAAAGAGACTCAACTGAACAGCCTGCCTCTGTCACTGTCTGTGTGCCCTGTGCACTCTGGAGCTTTGGTAATTTGCTTACAAAGGGAGAGAAGAAGGTAAACGTGAAGACTTCCCTCCATTCCCACCTTCTGTTGGCTACTCATCTACCCTACCCCACAAGCTTACATGTAAGCCTGGAGCTTACATGAAGGCTTTCTCCAGAATTCAGGGAGACCTGCAGCCCTCAGAGATTGAAGTACAAAGTGAACACGCACTGAAACAGAGCATGGTTTTATAGCCCCCTCCTCCAGGAAAGAGGGCGGACACCAGCCGGATATAACTGGACCACTGGGATGCTATTAGCTGACACTTTTAACTTGGCTTAGTAATAACAGCAGACCATAAATATTTACTGCGCAAATAAATGAGCCTTTTAATTCTAAAATGCTAAGATATTATGGTATTCACTGAGGTAACTTTTTAAAGGAAAGATTTATTTAAACAAAAATATTTTAACCTGAAATTTGGTTACTTCCTACTTTATAAAATAAAAGACTATACTATTTGGTTATTCATATAATTTCTATAAATGTAGGGACAGTGTCAATCTTGTTCATCACTAGAAACTTAGGACAGTATCTGGCACTCAATAAATATTGACAAAACAAAAATTTAACAATAACTAATAAAAAATTATAATTTCCAAACAACATCTCAAAGGCAGCTTGATCAGCTCCATGAATCATTATAATGATTTCTTATAAGAGGCCAAACAAAATATTTTAAACCAATCTTAAATATATATTAAAACCAATTTTAAGGAATTTTAAGGGATTTTGTCGCATGCCTTACTCCTTTTCTCCCCTTTCATTCCTACCTGCCAGTAAAGGATTATTCTTCGCCATTGCCTTCCCAGTACAGTCCGTGGGCTCTTCTACAGCCCCTGGCTAGCTGAGGGATCCAGAGCTCAGCCTGCATCTGTTGTCTGTGCTGTGTACATAGTGGACTCATACTCCTCAATTCCCTGTTCACCAATATTAGATCTTTTTATTAAAAATACTGATTTTATCCCTGGCTGGTGTGGCTAAGTGGGCCGAGTGCTGGCCTGTGGACCAAAGGTTCACTGGTTCCATTCCCAGTCAGGGCACATCCCTGGGTTATATGGGCCAGGTCTCTAGCAGGGGGCTCACAAGAGGCAACTGCACAGTGATGTTTCTCTCCCTCTCTTTCTCCCTCTCTTTCCCTGTCTCTAAAAATAAATTAAAAAATATTTTTAAAAATTTATAAAAACACTAATTTTAAACACACACTGTGTCTATGATATAACAAGGTATGAAAAGGTCCATAAAGGTTTTGGAAAACATTTAAATAGTGAAGAATTAACTTACTATTAATGTACTAGTAAGTCTAAGAATATGCCCATAAAAGATTCAAAGGCATGAATGTACAGAAATAGATATACAGGCAGATAGAGATATAGTATCGATGAACCCTCTCATTTCCATAAGGGTCTTAGTGTGGACCCATGAAATATCCCTCATCTAGTATGAAGATCCTAGTATCATCACAAGATGTACAATCCAGAGAAAGTCCATTTAAAATGCCATACCTGGTCATTGGAGAAATCTTCAAGGCATCCAGTTACAGTTACACAGCACTGATTATTCAAGAGCCTGCTTTGTCATTACCCATATGTGTAAACTAATTTTTGAGACTTAAAAATCTAGCCCTGGCTGGTGTAGCTCAGTGGATTGAGCGCGAGCCTGCGAACCAAACGATCGAGGTTCGATTCCCAGTCAGGGCACATGCCTAGGTTGCAGGCCAGTTCCCAGCAGGGGATACACGAGAGGCAACCATACATTGATATTTCTCTCCCTCTCTCCTTCCCTTCCCCTCTAAAGATAAATAAATAAAATCTTTTTAAAAAATCTAAGGCTAAAAAGTAAGACCTCTTTGATTCTACTGCCTCCACAGACTCTATTTATCAGGAATGGTGACTTCTTCAATTCCATTTCTATATCTTTAGGGGCTGTGCCTTGATGCATGTCAAACCCAATTGACAAACAGAAAATTTCCAGCTTGCTTGTCTTAACTTAAATCTACTTGACCACCAGAACAAATGAAAATAAGGATGTTACCATTTGTCAAGCTAACAACTAGATATCTAACATTTTTTCCAGCAGGAAAGTATATAAAGAAAATGAAGACTGACCTTAATTTGTAGATAGAGAAAATTAAAAAATAAGTGTGAACTAACAAAATAAATGCAAAGACAAACCATACAATGGACTTGGTTATTTGTCCTCAAACTCCACTGAATTTCTTTTCCACTAGTATAGTTATTTACAATATTATTGTCTCTTGTGGCTACTGAGTTGTGAGTTCATCTTTTAAGAGTTAATTTATTAATTCTCACTCAAAATAATGATGTTTAGGGTATCTGGCACAGAGCTTGGCAACAAGAAAGAAATATTTAACATATGCTTTTAGTTAGAAGAATCCGAGGCTATTTGCTTGCTGAAGGGTGAAGAGACACCATGAGGATAGTGTGATCTTCTATTATATAAACCTTTCAGGCAAAAAAAAAAAAAATTAGTCATTCTTAGAGATACATTGTTACATGGTAGAAATCACTTAGACTCAGGAATTAAATAGACCAAGGTTAAAATCCGAGTCTCTCAGTTATTTTCTCTGAACCATTAATTCGGTTCTCAATTCTTACCTATTAAATGGGAAAGATACACACTTGCCTCCCTAAATTGTAATCATTAATTTTAAGTGAATAATCCTATAAAGCACCTACCACACAAGCATTGGGCTTGGTGATGTGCCAAATAAAGGGTATCTGTAGTTTTCACACTTTTTTGGTTCCAAATGGCATAAGTGATGCTAGTGGAAATATACGGAGGCTCATTTCAGCTCTGTGAAGAAGGTATTTTGTAAGAGTTAGAACCGCCCCGAAGAGCAAATCAACTGAGTGAGTCGCTTCCTGTTAGGTGGTGACTTCACCATCATCGAGAGCTTTCAAGCAAAACCTAAATGGCTTTTACCAGGTATGATGAATAAGGAATTAAGCATAATGCTAAGTCTAGACCCCTTTAAATACTATGTTTCTGTAATGCCTTGAAATTTCTAATAGATTCTGGAAAGAGGGAGGCAATTTTTCTGATTATTCTTGTAAAGCAAAGATAATGACATTAGACAGAAGGGAGGATATATTTGTCATGAGGCATTGAGTTTGACTTAGATGGCATCTTTGCATGTCTAAAAAATTAGTATTCAGATTCATAATCCTCCCCCAAGGAACAGGCTTTAGAAAAAGAGAAAGGCCTAAATGTTCTCTAGCCTCTGGCTTTCAGTTGTCAATGTAAATAGCTCTCACTGTTCTCCTTCGCCTTGGTCTCTCTAGTCAAGAAGCAGACCTGACAAAGCAAGTGCTGCTGATTTGCCCCAGGAAAACGGAATTTACTTCTAATTCATTGGGATATACCCAGGGAATTCTCTTCCTCCAACCCACTCAGTTTCTCAGTTGCCTGAAGTTCTGTCTCTTCCTTCTCCATCCAGAAAAAGAAATCTCTCCTGGTCTCATGCACAGTTTTTCTCTCTTCTCTGAAGACCCAGCGTACTTAGGCCTATGGGGAATTGTCTACCATAAGAGGGCCTCTCAAGTCAGTTTCCCGACAGGACTATTGTGCCACCAAATGGAGTCTTCACACCACCCACCAAAAGAGTAACTTTCTTCATTTCGTTGCAATGTATTTCTGATTGCCACACTGTAGCTGCATGATCTTAGAGAACAGAAAACCCTGGGAAGAGGGGGAGAGGCACAGACTCGTGGGGTTTCCATGGAGTGGTTTCTAATTCTCTGTGCAATCTCTGAAAATACGTGTAAAAGTTCATGGGGGTGTGCACTTTGCTGGATTAGAGTCCATGGCTTCATCATATTCTTAAACTTTGCATATGATGCTTTTTAAAAGCTTAAGCTTAAGAATTAAAGAATTAATATCTTACAGAATAAAATACTTGTAAATAATATATCTGATAAAAGACCAATATGCACAGTACATCAATAACTCTACAATTTAACAATAAGAAAATAAACAACCCAATTAAAAATGGGCAATTTAAATAGACATTTATCCAAAGATATGTGAATAACCAATAAATACATGGAAAGATAACATTGCTAGTCATTAAGGAATAAAAAATCAAAACCACAATGAGATAATGACTTCACATCCACTGAGATGGCTATAAGCAAAAGGACAGACAGAAACAAGTGTTGATGTAGATATGGAAAAACTGGAAGTCGGTTCCCTTGGGCCAGGAGGATAACGACCACAGTTGACAATACAAATGGAATCTGACAAATCACCAGTTTTATAGAATGGGCATCAAGGAGTACTCTCTGAAGCATTTTCAGCTACTAAATTGCTCATCTTACCCAACATCACAAAGATAATAATACCTTCCTTCATGGTGTTTTTATGAAGACTAATGAAATGGCATGTGCCACACAATGAGAGTCATTGTCTGAAATGTTTCCTGTGATTTTAAGTTGACATTCCTATGGTTTTAAATTTACAAAATAAAACATTAGCTCAAAGAGGTGTTTGGATGTGTCTCTAAAAAAATATTGTTTTATTCCAATAAAACTGAGGTGTCACAGACAAAAAAACTCATATGAAAGCCAAGTGACTCAGTGTTTCAATTATCTATTAGTGCATAACAAGGTAGCCCAGAGCTTAGTAGCTTAAAATGAAAATTCCACTTCACTCACAGTTTTGTGGGTCAGGGATTTGGATAAGGCTTGGCTGAGAGTTTTGTCTCTAATCTATGTCATCATCCAATGTGAGTGAGGTAAAAGAATTCATTTCAAACTAGCTATTCCTGCCCTGGTTGGTGTGGCTCAGTGGATTGAGTGCTGGCTTGTGAAGCAAAGGGTCGCTGGTTCAATTTCCAGTCAAGACACATGCCTGGGTTGCAGGCCAGGTCCTCAGTAGCGGGTGCTTGAGAGGCAACCACACATTGATGTTTCTCTCCCTCTCTTTCTCCCTCCCTTCCCCTCTGTCTAGAAATAAATAAATAAAATTGTTTTTTAAAAAAAGATACTCTTGCACTTTGAAAAAAAAGATGGCTTATTACTAATATGACTTCACATCTCAGTGATTTGTTTTCTTACCCTCCTCCTCCGCTTCTTTCTTTTTCTCCTTCTTCTTCCTCTCTCTCTCTCTCTCTCTCTCTCTCTCTCTCTCTCTCTCTCTCTTTCTCTCTCCCTCCCTCCCTCCCTCCCTCAATACAGCATCCATCATCGGCCATTCTCCATTTGGCTTGGGCTTCCCAAAGCACTGTTGTCATAAGACACTCACTCTTTTTATTTGAAGGTGGCTCCTAAGAGAGCCGAAGAAGAAGCTGTCAGGCCAGGTAAGAGCTATGCCCCAAACTGGCACAGTGTTACTTGTGTTGTACTCTATTGGTCAAAGCAGTCGGCCTGCCAGCTTCAAGGGAGAGAGGAAGTACACACCACTTCTTGACAGAGGACTGGCAAGGTCACACTGCAGAACAGCACGTAGCATAGGAGATATTTCTGCAGCCATCTTTGGAAAACACAATCATCCACATTCAAGTTCTCATCCAGGCAGAACTGCCATCAACCTTTTATATGTCCCAGATCACTTTACTACCTACTACCTATTCTTTGCTTAGAAAATGCAGGAATTGGATTAGAGTTCTACTTAGCATTCTTTGATTGCAAAGACCAGAAGTTAAGTTATCTTAAGAAAACTAGAATTCAGCAGGAAAGTACAGCAGGCTGCTACTAAAACAAGCAAACTCTCTGGCACCAGCTGTGTCCCCTTGGGCTCTCTGGAATGTTGGCGTGTGTGGTTTTCCTCTTGGGAGAGCTGTGTCCTATACATCTGTTTTCATCACTGTCCTAACCCTTCCTCACAGGTCCACATTCTGTGGGGTCTATCAGTTTAGCTACCCTTCACCCCAGTTAAAAATTACATCTACCCCCGGTCCCAGGTTAAAATTCCACAGAAAGTCAACTGTCCCCTTTTCCATCCCTTTAGTCCTCTACTTCTTTTTACTGGAGGAAACTGCATAAGCCTCTTGCTACTCCAAGGGCTGGCTCCATTTTTTGTCAGTTACACCTTTTATCTAATCAGTGGCCATTAGGGGAATGGGGTGGTCAGAGTTGAAGATAAAGACAATATCACTTGGTAGAAAAAAGAAAAGGCCATCTAGAAGGCACAGGGATCTATGAGTAATACAACTAAATAATCTCCGAAGTCATTCCAGCTCCAAGTGTATATGGATTTTGTAAAGGTAATTTCCATTAGCTTGTGCAGTAACACAATAGCCTACTCATTTCACAATGCCTCACAGAGTGTTCTAAAAAAGGAGCTACTGAGCAGCTTCCATTCCCTGGAGAGAAAAAAGAGCACTCCAGGGACTCAGCCTAATTTCCTATAGCCATTCTATTATCCCAGCTGTATCTATGGTTTCTATTAGCCCTTCTGTGCTATTGATCAGCCTGGTCACAATGAAAGAGCTTTATTGAATTCCAAGTAATGGAAACTCATTACATGGCCTAGATAATTAATTACCAATTCTTTCCTTTTAGTGAAATTGAAACTGGCTGTGGAGAGCAAGCTGAGTAAGCTCAGTAATGTAGCCTGTTTGAAGCTTTATTTAACGTGTACGAAGAACACTACACTGGCCTTGGAGCTGTGTTTGATGTACTGCAGACCCTTGAAATAAGCCAAGCACTTTCCTTTAAAATAAACCATCTTTTAAAATGGAATCAATTGGAAGGAGTCACTGAAACCATGAAAAGTAAAAAATCAAAACATTTGCAAACCACTGAGTAAGTTGGATCTGAGAGTTGGGTTCGTATCTTCAATCTTGTCTTTCATTCTCTTAGCCATATATGACTGCTAGGTACATTGCCAATGTAATTTTTAAATAGTGAGTCACTAAGCAGGCATTAATACCTAAGATATACAGAGAATTGATCATTTCATCACTGGATGGACCGAAGACTGAGGAAGATGGTTACTAATGATAGTTGGCATGAATCAAATGCCTACTATGCACCAGCCACTGTGGTAGGTCTTACATATATTATGTGATTTAATATTCACAACTCTACAATCTAAGTTATATTAATAGCTATTTGGAAGATGAGGATAACAAAGCTCAATCAAATGGCCCAAAATCACAGGGTTATTATTCCATAAACCCAAATTTAGTTCTGTCTGAGTAAGTTCATTCAATCCATTATGTCATACTACCTCTCCCAGAATTAGAATGATAAGAAGACAAAGCACTTCAAACACAGTTTACAGGAAACACTGGGAAGACTTGTAATTTATACAGAGATCAGAGTGAAACATAGAAAACGCAATTATGCTGGAGTAGAAGCACAAGAGAAAATAGTTCTTTTATCACCATCATATCCCTTCTTATGGAGAATACTGGTGGCAAAACGAAATGTAATGTTCATTTGTGTTTTGTAAAACTTGGTCTTAAGATATTGGATGCCTGGATGGCAAGTATAAAAGCTAGAAATGATAGACTTTCTAAGCCTTATTCAATTGTCTATCTTATAAGAGGTGAAGATTTGTGTAATTCTAATTATACTGGATGAACTTGAAGCCATTTCTTTTTAAAAGAAACACAAGTCAGACTCCAAGAAGCATTGAACTGGCCTTGATGTTCATTCTCTGCATCTAACCGCATGACAACCATGGCATATTGAACCCTGCAGATAGTATGCTGGTCTGGTCTCTGGTACACTGGCGCACTCCTGCTGCCACCAGTGAAGTTCTCTGTTTACCTCGTGTCAGTAGTGTCTCCCCAAAACTGCTTACACAATTGTATTTGTTACAGTGATCATATAATTTAATTCATTATTACATAAACCAATGAAATGAGAAGTGTGACAAGCAAAAGGGCTGTTGGTTGTACTGAAAAAGCAAACAAGATTGAATGCTTTGTAGTACATGAATATTATTTAAAATATTGATGTTCAGTTACCTATGACTGAGACAACAATTAAAGACTAGGAATTATGTCAAAATATACAATTATTTGTTACTTAAATTACTTGGCGTGTACCTCTAAGGGCTCCTGCCATTTCAAATAAAATAAAAATTTAAATTGACTAATCACAGGTAGAGTTTATGCAAATAAGATAATTCAGATATTTTATCAGCTGACTCAAACTCACCTGATTGCCCTTGGATCTACCTCAACATACGTGCTTTCTCTTAATTTAAAATAAAACTCTTATATGAAACATGTTTTTAATTGACACGATAACCATATTTTTTCATTAATTAACCAGTTACTAGTCTACCTTGTCAGCACTAAGAGGATTTCAAATATATCACAGATATTTACCAGTTTCTTCAGAGAAGGCAAAGTGGGACTTTATATTACATATACTTTAAAAGAATTGCTAACACCATTTTTGGGCATCTCTCTCTCTTCCTAAATGTCCACTCCTTCTTGCAGCTGTCATGTACCTATCTGAAGCCACCAGACTCCTCATTCCTCAGCCATCTGGCTGGCACTTGCTCCCTACCTCCTACTGTCTCTCCTTCACCTTTTCTCATAGAGATCAACGGAGACCCTGTGGCTTTCTCCAGGTATCCATCACTGCCATTATCTGATCAGCTTAAGAAAGACCCAGGACACTCTGAAATAAAAATAAAGGATCTTCTTTTATATTTTTAATTTATTTATTAATTTTTAGAGAGAGAGAGAGGAAGGCACAGAGAGAGAGAGAGGTTGATCTATTGTTCCACTTATTTATGCACTCATTGATTGCTTCTTATATGTGCCCTGGCCAGGAATCAAACCTGCAACCTTGGTATATCAAGATGATGCCCTCACCAGCTGAGCTACCTGGCCAGGGCCAATGATTTTCTTTTGGAAACAAAGTAAAAGAAAATGTTACACCTGCATATATTTTAATATTTTATTCCCTTTGCATTTGAATAAGTAACTTGAGCCTACCTCTGTCCATTCTGAGAAAGTGTGCCTCTGAGTTGAAATGAATGCTTTTGAAGAAATCTGTTACCACCAAATAGCCAAAACTCTACTCTAATGATGAGGTGAAAAAATTAAAAGGTATTCTGAGGGGGAGAGGGAATTGTATGCAGAAAGAATATTGTAACTTTTTGGAAAGATGAATGAAGTGGTGGGGAGATGAAATCAGGGAGGCACGGACCCGGAAGCTTCTTAGTTGAGATCTGATTTCCAATGGTTCGCGTGGCAGAGGCCAAAAGCTGACAGAGATCAGTTCTTGAGTGATTTAATGTAGTTCTTGACATAAGCAGAATTAGGAAGTAAAAGAATATCTGCAAGGAAGTTGGGGGAGCTTGTAGAATTTTTTTGTTTATACAGCATGGATGAGCGGCCTGAAACAAGGATGTGATGCAGAGAGCCAAGCACCTATTTAAATATCTCTGGAAAGAACATCACAAGCAAAGGCGATTCTAATATGGAAATACCCTGAAGCGAAAGTGAATTTGGTATGTCTAAAGGACAGCAAGGAGGCCAGGGTAGACTGAGCCAGGAGGGCAGTGGCAGCAGAAAAAATCAGAGAGTGGGAATGACCGAGCACTCTGTGAGCCTCTGCAAGGCCCCCTTTGCTATGCCATAATCAGGGAGACTTTACATAGAACCATAAGACAGACTTTTAAAAATCATGTAAAACTGAATATTATAGAAGTTAATATATATGGCATTCACTTTTTTCTTTCTTCAAATGCTTGCTATTTGTGAAGTAAGAATTAGCAAAATGAAAGTGATGCCTAGGCATTTTTAGATAAAAGTCTTACACGTTTATTCCCAGGTACCTATCAACTGATGAAATTATAAAGATAACAGAGTAAACTGAAATTTTAATAACTGGCTATCAGAAAAGCTTCGGTGATGTCAGGTATACATAAAGATTCATTCAATGATACATAAAGTTGTCTTTCTAGGCCCTAGTTCCCAATTTTACAAAATAAGGGATTTAATTACTACAATATGTCTGACCTCTCATAGCACCAATATTTGGGATTTGCAGCTAATATTTGATGGCCTGGGACTTATGTCTGAAATGAAAGTGACATGCCCAATTCAACTGTCATATGTCCAAATCTGAAAGGAAAAAGAGGAAGGAAACATTGCCCAGCTGGAATTTACATACATACTTGTATTTAAATTTACCAACTAAGCAATCCCTTGAGCACATGCAAGAAAAGAACCAATGTCATATTGTCATGAGAGATTTCCACATCTAAACCTAGACAAATAGAGGCTAAAAGGTAACATTTTTGTAAAAAAAAAAAAATTACAAAACTGTCACGGAAGCAAAATAATCAATGGGGGACTTCAAGTACCAAAGTATCTACTAGGGGCTCATTCACCTAAATGTTGACCATCTGATAAATGCTTGTCTTGCTGGCAATTTCAGCTTTCAGAAGATGAAAGGAGCACAGGGGGCCTCATGGACAAGATGCAGATGAACAGAGAGAACGAAATTATGAACATGAAGTTGACAGACATGCAACCTAGATTTTAGCAAGGCTGATTTCAGGATGGAGGAAAAAATAAAATACTGTGAATAGGAGACCTTGAAGTAGAACATGGATTATGTGCAAATGGAGACTTCAGTACAGTTTTGACTACATGACTGTAAGAGCAGAAGAGAAAAAGGGAAGAGCCCTTAAGTACTCAAGAAAGATGAAGGTACTCTTAAGTGCGGGTATTAAAAGTATAAAGGGAAAGATGATAAGAATAGCTCATAAAGCACTGCATTAACTTTATTGGGTTTTAATAGATTAAAAATATTCAACAATAATCTTAATTTCCCTCAGAGATCAGTTATTGAGACCTGCTCTTATGAAGACACCATCAGCTACTTGTGGCTATTAAGCACTTGAAATGTGACTAGTTCAATAAGCAGGAATATCTCAAATACTCCAAACAGCGATATTTTAACCAATATATCCCCTACAGAAAGACACATAAAGAAAAGAATAAACCAATGGGACTTCATCAAAATCAAAAGCTTCTGCACAGCTAAAGAAAACAGCACTAAAATGAAAAGAGAACCAACCATATGGGAAAATATATCTGCAAATGATACCTCAGACAAGGGTTTGATCTCCAAAATATTTAAAGGACTCACACAACCGTACTCCAGGAAGACAAAAATAAATAAATAAATAAATAATGGGCAAAAGACTTGAACAGACACTTCTCTAAGGAGGACATGCAGAGGGCCCGGAGACATATTAAAAAATGCTCAGTATCACTAGCTATCAGAGAGATCCAAATTAAAACCACAATGAGATACCGCTTCACACCAGTCAGAATGGCAATCATAAACAAATCAACAAACAAGTGCTGGCGAGGTTGTAGGGAAAAGGGAACCCTAGTGCACTGCTGGTGGGAATGCAGACTGGTGCAGCCACTGTGGAAAACAGTATGGAATTTTCTCAGAAAACTAAAAATGGAACTGCCTTTTAATACTATGCAGCAGAAAGAAAGAAAGAGCTCCTACTTTTTGTGACAGCATGGATGGAACTGGAGAACATTATGCTGAGTGAAATAAGCCAAGCAGTAAAAGACAAATACCTCATGATCTCGCCTATAAGTGGAACCTAATCAACAAAACAAATAAGCAAGCGAAATATAACCAGAGACATTGAAATAAAGAACAAACTGACAGTAACCAGAGGGGAGGGGGGAAAATATAACAGGGGATAGAAAGGGAAGGGTCATCAAGGAACATGTATAAAGGACCCATGGACAAAGCCAAAGACGGGTAGGGTTGAGGGTAGGAGGTAGGGGTGAGTGGGGCAGCGGAAAGTGGTGGCATGAAAATGGAGACAACTGGACTTGAACAACAATATTTTTTTTAAAACAACATACTTTTAAGTTATCAGATATTTTTTAATATTCTCACAACTATCAGTATATTATAATTTTCCCATGTCACATTGTTAAGTGTACACCTCCATTATATAATCATAAGTATGTTTTAGATATGAAAATGATAGCTTTAATATAATTTTAAAAATGATCATACAAGGACCAAATGACAGTGTTCACAAACCTACCAGGCCATTTTGCAGATACTTCTCTATATCTTTTCCTTATGTGACAGTTTTGGATTGTAGAGATTAAGTTTGATGTTGTCCATTCACTGCCTCCACTGTTGTCAGTGAGCAATGTTAATATACAATCTTAATGTGACTCACAGAGGGTATGAATTATTCTGCCTGATTCAGACCACATTAGTAATCCAAAAAGGATAGAAACTGCCTTCTTTTTTGGTGAGGAAAAATAATATATGTCTACCTCTAGTTGGATCATACAAAATCTCCCAGAATCTCTACCACTCAGAAATTAATATTTGACTAATGTGAATATAAAACAAGAAATAAGACCAATAATGTTTTCCTTATTATTAATATACAGAGTAATACTGCAGTCAATTTTGAATTCCATCTTTAAGCCCTCTTGGTCTTGAGATTGTTTCATTCTTTAGTTTTACTGAAATATCTTCAGGAGATTAAACTTTGCTTGGATGAATTCCAATCATAAAACTTAAGCCAACTTATGAATATTTAGTTTCCTCTCGATGTTCAAAAACATCCAAATAAAGATGACAATATAGAGGAATGACCCCTAACAGGCATGATTATTAACGCTAAAGAAATGTCAATGTCTATGGATTTGAGGTATGAAATGCATTTAATATTTAAAAGATTCTTTAACAAGATATGAACTTTCCTCTTCAATTAAATATTGATCCAGGTACTGGTCTCCCTTTCATTTGAAACTTTTAAACAAAGTGTCTTAAGCATGTGGGTTTGGTACTAGAGGGGGAGGCAGTCATTGACCTGAGTTGTTTGGACATGTGATCAGATAGAGGTTTTAACAACATGAAAAATAACCATCTTCCACAAAACCATCTTCCATTATTCCTACATTTGATGCTGCTGGTGACATCAAGCAAACACCAAATAATAACAAGCAAATTCTGTTGAAATGTTTAGCTAAATGGAACCAAAACAGTCACAGTAGACAATTTCATAAATACATTAATTAGAAGTGTCTCCAAATAGCATGTGATTTTGAATTATTAACATAAAACACTGCATTATAAATGACTGCAAATTGCATTCCTAGTGTTTCCATGCTTAATTTATTATGCCGTAGGAAAATTTGCAAATTACTTTACTGCCTTATACTTAATGGCTAGTTTTATATGTATAGGTCAAAAAATGGCCAATCTCCCTTTCATATGAGTACTTTGCATTTACAGTGATTTGTTTTGAAGATTTCACTTAAGCTCCTAGTTACTCTCCTCTGTCCTTTGCACTCTTCTTTCCTAGGGATGCAGCCCATCCATAATAGTACATCATTTCTAATAAATTGTGCAGAGCATGGATTTTTGTTAGGAAGTACTTTTTAATATCATACTTATATGCATATAGATATTAAACTCCCTAAGTATTAAAGAGTGAGGAATCTGGCTAAAATTAACCTTGATAAATGTTCTCATTCACACTATAAGGAAAATTTCTGAAGATATTTCTTTATTTAAAAGGAACAGTCTGTGTCAAATTTTAAAAATATTGTAGTTTACCTATGCAGATGCTTTTCCACTTCCTTATTCTTTATTATTTTTATTTACATTTATATTGCTGTTTTAAGCAAATGCTTACTAAAACTGTGGTTTCCTGCTTATTCAGTTTTTTAGCTCTAGAACTCTTTACTAAATAAAACTTAAAAGTCATTAATCTTAATCTAAAAGGAGTAAAACTTATACAGATATTTAAGAAGCTAACATAGTATGAGTTGTAAAATTACATATAAAAATTATTTACTTTTATTTTAAGTGCAGGCATCTAAAGAGGCATCTTCTCCAGGTTCTCCCTTCTAATGCAGGCTCCTTCCCTCCTCTTAGGATACCAGCATATTGATTTGCCCACATTTTCTATGAAGAGTGGTCACTGCAGTTATAAAGTCATACACTACACTGTGGTTTTCTACTCATCTTCATCTTCCATCTGTGTTGCCAGAACTGTAAGGTGAAGTACTCCTCTCTCTTTGTATTGGATACATATTTTAACTGGTGGTATTATTCAGCTTCTAGTTACAGGAGCAGAAGAGGCCCTTAGGCCTTGTCTAGCGTAGGCCATATGCTTCAGCTCAATTCACTGGTGTCCTGAAGTGGAAACCCATGTATAAACCAAGGCAACAATGGAATGTTTTTCTTTGATACTGAGTGCCAGGCAATAGATTATTCATTGTCATAATGTGTTAACTATTTGACAGGGATTTTAAAATAATTATGATTAATACACCAAAGGATTAGGGAAGAACTTGGCAATGTTCATAAATAATAAAGAATTTAAGAGTAAAATGAAAATTCTAGACCAAAAAAAACATTATAAGGAAGTCCTTTTGATAGGCTAATCAACAGGCTAGATATAATAAAGAAAAAATATTGCATTTGGAGAAAAGTCAATAAAGTGTGAAAAAAAAAAGAACAGGATATCCAAAAGCTAATACATATGTAATTGGAGTCCCAGCAAGCAAAGACAAGGAGCAGGCAAAAGAAATATTGGTGTGATGATGGCTGAGAATTTTCTAAAATTAATTAAAGAAATTTTTTTTTCAATTAGTATATCCTTCATTTCTGACCAGATATTTCTTATGCTATTGAGGTACTCACTAAGTTCCTTGAACATCCTTATAAAAAGCATTTTGAAATCTTCATCTGATAGACTTCTTATCTCCATTTTGTTCAGTTCTTTTTCTGGAGTTTTGATCTGTTCTTTCATTTGGGCCCATGTTCCTTTGTCTTCACATTTTAGCAACTTCCCTGTGTTTGTTTCTATATATTAGGTAGTGCTGCTAGGACTCCCTATCTTGGTAGTGTGGTCTAATGTAGTAGGTGTCCTGTAGGCTTCAGTAGCACAGCCTCTCCTATCACCCAAGCTAGGTACTCAAAATGTGCACCCTTTGTGTGGGTTGAGTACTTCTCTAATGCGGTGAAGGAAATAGACATGCAAGTCTAAGAAGCTCAGAAAGTCCCAAACAAGATGCATGTAAAGACGTCTACTCCAAGAAGTAAATGTCAAAAGTTAAAAGATAAAAATAGAAATCACCAGACTGTCAGCTGATTTCTCAAAAGAAAGTTTGCAGACTAGAAGAGATTGACAAAAAATATTCAAAGTCATGAAAAGCAGGAACCTATAGCCAAGACTGCTCTACCTGGTAAAGCTATCAGTTAGAATCAAAGGGTAGATATAGAGCTTCTCAGACAGGAAAAAACTAAAGGAGTTAATCATCACCATGGTGTTATTATATGAAATGTTAAAAAGGACTTATTTAAGAAAAAAATCAAAACTATTAACAATAAAATGGCAATTTATACATATCTATCAGCAATTGAATGTGAAAGAACAAACTAAGCAAACAAGAACAGATACAGAATCATAGACACAGAAAGTGTTTTGATGGTTGCCAGAGAGGAGGCAGTGATGGATAATGGGTGAAGAGGTGAGGGGATTAAGAAGAACAAATAGGCAGTTACAGAATAGCCATGGGGATATAAATTTCAGTATAGGAAGTGGAATAGCCAAAGAACTTTTATGTATGACCCACAGACATAAACAATGGTGGGGGGATTGCCTGAGGAAGTGGCAGGTGCTCGAATGGAGGGGAGCAAAGGGGAAAAGTGGGACCACTGTGATAGCATAATCAATAAAATATAATTAATAAAAAGAAACATTTTTTAAAGATTCAAAAATTTCTGGGAACCTGTAGCATGCACATGTATACTTAAACATACATACTCACACACACATACATATATATATATATTGATAGGGACATAAATATAGACATAGACATAAATATAGATATAGATCTATAGCTATTGAAAATACCTTTCAGTCATTTATAGTGAAGGTAAAATAGAAACTCCTTGAGACAACCAAAAATCTGATAGAATTCATTTCTAGCTGATGTGGAAAATGAAGCAGTAAGGAAAGTGTTTAGGCAGAAGGAATTTAATACTGGATGTAAATTTGGACCTACACAAATAACTGAAGAGAGTCATAAGTGGTAAATGAGGGTAAGTGTGAGACTTTTTTCTTACTGTTCATATTTTCAATAGGTACTTCCTTATCAAAAGTAAAATTAGTAACAATGTATTGTGGAGTTAATTTGTATAGTGGTAAAATGTTTGAGAAAATTAACAATCAATGGAAGGGAGAAATTGAAAGTATGCAAAGTAAGGGTCTCATACACTGAAGCAGTATGATATTATTTCATGAAAAACCATGGTAAGTTAAAGGTATATGCCACAAATGATGAAGCAATAACCCCTTCGAAAAATGGATGTAGTTAATAAGCTGATAGTAAAGACAAATGGAATTTTTAATTTAGTTCAAAAGAAGAAGGGAAAATGGAAAAAGGGGTACTAAAAGCAGAAAGCATACATAAAGAGAAGGAAAATAAGTCTCCAATATAAATCCAATCATAATAGTAGCAGTTCAATTGTCCATCAATAGATGAATGGATAAAACAACCATGGGACATTTATAGAATGGAATTCTATTCAGTCACACAAAAAGATTTAAATTTTACCTTTTTGATACTTTGGATGGACTTCGAGAACATTATGCTAAGTGAAATAAGCCAGTCAGAGAAAGACAAATACCATATGCTATCACTCATATGTAGAATCTAATGAACAAACTGAACTAACAAGCAAAACAGAGACTCATAGATGGACAGCAGATGACAGCTAGTGGCAGGGGATTTGTTGAGGGTAAAGAGATTGAGCAAAGTGGAAAAAGGACTCAAAGACATGGACCACAGTCTGTTGATGGCTGAGGGCCATGGGGAGTATAAGTGGATTAAATGGTAATAAAAAAAATATGGTAAAGATTACATATGTTTTAAAAAGATTAAAAACGCAGTCATATTAATTATATTAAGTAATTATATCTTGATTAAAAAATAGATATTCAGAGTTGATTAAAAATTTAAGATCCACTTATAAGCTACCTATAAGAAGTCCATTTAAACTATAACAACAAAATTTTTTAAGGGTACAGAATAACATACTATGCAAAGACTTTAAAAAAACTAAAGTTGACTATATTAATGCCAGATCAAATATACTTAAAAACAAGAAATAGTATCAGAAATAGTGACGTGATGAGGAGGATAGTTCAAGAAGACTCAGCAATACTTTTTTTCAATTACAGTTTACATATAATATTGTTGGGAACTGCCCTGCCTGGTTTCAGCTGTAACCCCCCATGTCTAACGCTGAGTAAAGGAACTTGGGACCATAGCCACTTAGGAGACAAAGCTTATCTTCCTTCTAGGGGCACCACCTCTGTCCCCTTTCTCTTCTTCACCCTGCTTGGCCCCAGGCGGATGACTGGTTAGCCAATGATGGGTAAGAGTCCTCAAAAGAGGGACAACCTAAGACAGGCATGGTCACAAATGGGGCCCTCTGGGAAGGACTTGGGGGCTATAGAAAAAGGGGGTAATGGACCTTCACCCCTCAGCTTTCACATAGCCTGAGTCCTCATTCTGTCTGCAAGAAGTCTCGTTAGCTCTTGGCTGCCTTACTTCCCCTGCCTGACTTAAGCCTGAAACAATGCCTTAAGCCTGAAACAATGCTGGAGGTGGGTGCAGCCCTGTGCTGGATAGGGTGAGTTCCCTAGGGCAATCAGGCCTAAAAAAATGCATAAAATCCTATGAAACCTACTTTGCTAATACTCTCAAATGATAAGGGTCCAAGCAGGAAGTCAGTCTTTTCCCCAAAATTTTATGGCCCTTTAACTATCTGACCCAGACTCAGAATAAGCCCTCAGAGTTCTTTGAACATTATCTATTGTTTAATCATTTCTGCCTGACAATGATTGATGAGCTTTGCATATACATCCTGTATTCCTGTGCAAATTGAACCCAATAAAAGCTTGTCAAGGCAAGGGTCAAGGCACTCTCCTCTTGAGAGAGAAGCTGTGCTGTCCGTTTTTTCTCAACAGGACTCAGTAGTCCGTGTGAATTTGTCTCATCTCATCCATAACGCCATGGACCCCAGGAGCCGGAATCCACATCACAATATTATTTTGTATTAGTTTCATATATACAGCAAAGTTGTTAAAAAGTCATGTACTTCAAGTTCCCATCTGGCCCCACCCATATCCATCCTAATATCATTGACTGTATTCCCTATGCTGCAATCCACAACTTTGTGGCTATTCTGTAACTACCAATTGTACTGCTTAATCCCTTCACCTAACAGTCTTAAATGTATATGGTATGTACCTAATAATAGGACTTTTAAATACATAAAACAAAAACTGATAGAAACAGAAATATTTTCTTAAAATAGGAATGCTGTTGTTTATTTACTTATTTTTTTAACCCAGAGGCAGGGTTCTTTAACCACATTTTCATTTCATTTTTTTATTATTTTATTATTGTTCAGGTAGCATTACCTGCATTTAACTCCCACCCTCCCTCCCCTGATTCCACCCCGCCTTGGTTTTGTCCACATGTCCTTCATAGTTGTTCCTGAAAATGTTTATACCCTTTCCCCCCATTATCCCCTCCCACCTTCCCTCTGGTTACTGCCAGATTGTTCTTAATTTCAATGTCTCTGGTTATATTTTGCTTGCTTGTTTGTTTTGTTGATTAGTTTCCACTTAAAGGTGAGATCATATGGTATTTGTGACTCACCACCTGGCTTATTTCACTTAGCATAATGCTTTCTAGTTCCATCCGTGCTGTAACAAAGGGTAGGAGCTCCCTTCTTTCTACTGCATAGTATTTCATTGTGTAAATGTACCAAAGTTTTTTGATCCATTCATTTACTGATTGGCACTTAGGTTCCTTCCAGCACTTGGCTATTGTAAATCATGCTGCTATGATTATTGGGTTGCATAGGTTCTTATGGATTTGTGTTTCAGGGTTCTTAGGATATAAACCCAGCAGTGGAATTGCCAAGTCAAAAGTCAATTCCATTTTTAGTTTTCTGAGCAAATTCCATACTGTTTGGCACTACACCAGTCTGCATTCCCACCAACAGTGCACTAGGGTTCCCTTTTCTCCACATCCTCTCTAACATTTGTTGTTTGTTGCTTTTTTTGTGATGGCCATTCTGACTGGTGTGAAGTGGTACCTCATTGTGGTTTTAATTTGCATCTCTCTGATGGTTAGTGATGCTAAGCATCTTTTCATATGTCTCTGGGCCCTCTGTATGTCTTCCATGAAGAAGTGTCTGTTCAGGTCTTTTGCCCATTTTTTAATTAGGTTGTTTTCTTCCTGGAGTGGAGTCATATGAGTTCTTTATACATTTTTGAGATCAAGCCCTTGTCCAAGGTATCACTGGCAAATGTGTTTTTTCCATATAGTTGGTTCTCTTTTCATTTTAATGCTGTTTTCTTTAGCTGTGCACAAGCTTATTATTTTGATGAGATGCCATTGCTTTATTCTTTCCTTTATGTCCCTTGCTCTAGGGGATATATTGGTGAAAATATTGCTGGGTGGAATAGCTGAGATTTTCCTACCTATGTTTTCCTCTAGAACTTTTATGGTGTCATGATTTATATTTAAGTTTTTTATCCACTTTGAATTTATTTTTGTGTGTGGTGCAAGTTGGTGCTCAAGTTTCATTTTTTTTGCATGTAGCTTCCCAGGTCTCCCAACACCATTTGTTGAAGAGGCTATTTTTATTGCATTTTATGATTCTGCTCCCTTTATTGAATATTATTTGACCATAGAGACTTCGGTTTATTCCTGGGCTCTCTATTCTGTTCCATTTGTCTATGTGTCTGTTCTTATGCCAATACCATACTGTTTTGATTACAGTGACCTTGTAATGTAGTTTGATATCAGATATTGCAATCACTCCTACTCTGTTCCTCTTTCTCAAGATTGCTGAGGCTATTTGAGGTCTTTTATGGTTCCATATAAATTTTTGAAATGTTTATTCTATATCTGTGAAATATGTGATGGTTATTTTAATAAGGATTGCATTGAATCTATAAGTTGCTTTGGGTAATATGGACATTTTGATGATATTAATTCTTCCCATCCATGTACACAGTATATGCTTCCATTTATTTGTGTCTTCCTTAACTTCTTTCTTCCGTGCTGTGTAGTTTTCTGAGTATAGGTTTTTTACCTCCTTGCTTATGTTTATTCCTAGGTACTTTATTTTTCTTGTTGCTATAGCAAATGGAATTTTTTCCTGATTTCTGTTTTGTGATAGTTCATTGTTGATGTACAAAAAAAATGCCTTTGATTTCTGAATATTCACTTCGTATCCTGCCGGTTTGCCAAATTCACTTATTAAGTCAAGTAGTTTTTTGGTGCAGTCTATAGGGTTTTTTACATACATTATCACGTCATGTGCAAACAATGACAGTTTTACTTCCTCCTTTCCCATTTGGATGCCCTTTATTTCTTTTTCTTGTCTAATTACTGTGGCTAGGACTTCCAATACTATGTTGAATAGGAGTGGTGAAAGCAGACATTCTTGTCTTGTTCCTGATCTTAGTGGGAAAGCTTTTAGTATTTGCCCATTGAGTATGATGTTGGCTGTATGTCTCTCATATATGGCCTTTATTATGTTGAATTATGCTCCCTTTATTCCCACTTTGCTGAGTGTTTTTATCATAAATGGGTGCTATATCTTATCAAATGCTTTTCCACATGTATTGATACGATCATGCAAATTTTGTATTTCCTTTTGTTCATGTGATGTATTACATTTATTGATTAGCAAATATTGTACCATCCTTGCATCCTGGGATGAATCCCACTTCATCATTGTGTATGATCTTTTTAATGTATTGCTGGATGCAGCTTGCCAATATTTTGTTGAGGATTTTAGCATCTAAGTTCGTCAGTGATATTGGCCTGAAGTTTTCTTTCTTTGTTGTGTCTTTATCTTGTTTGGGTATTAGAATGATGCTGGCTTCATAAAAAAAGCTTGGGAGTCTTCTGTCTTCTTGGATTTTTTGGAATAGTCTGTGAAGGTTAGAGATTAGCTCTTCCTTAAATGTTTTGTAGAATTCTCCTGTGAAACCATCTGGTCCAGGGCTTTTGTGTGTCAGGAGTTCTTTGATTACTGCTTCAATTTCATCAGCTGTTACTGGCCTGTTCAGGCTTTCTGCTTTTTTTCATTCAGGTTTGGAAGATTATATTTTTCTAGAAATTTCTCCATTTCACCTAGGTTTTCAAATTTCTTGGCATACAGGTTCTTCATAGTAATTTCTCACAATCTTTTGTATTTCTGTGGTATCAGTTGTAATCTGTCTTCTTTCATTTCTGATTGTGTTTATTTGGGTCCTCTCTCTTTCTTTCTTGATGAGTCTGCTTAAAGGCTTATTGATTTTGTGTATCTTTTCAAAGAAACTGCTCCTGGATTTATTGATCCTTAGAATTGTACTTTTAGTCTCTATGTCATTTAATTCTGCTCTGATCTTGGTTATTTTCTTCCTTCTACTTACTCTGAGCTGTCTTTGTCATTGTTCTTCAAGTTCTTGTAGGTGTAGAATTAGGTTTTTTACTTGAAATGTTTCTATCTTTTTTACATAGGCCTGTATTGCTATGAACTTCCCGCTCAGGACTACTTTCATTGTGTCCCATAAGTTTTGAACAGTTGTGAATTCATTTGCATTTGTTTCCAGAAACTTTTTTTATTTATTCCTTGATCTCATTCTTGACCCATCATTGTTTCATAACATGCTATTCAATATCCATGAGTTTGAGTGTTTTTTAGTTTTTTCCTTGAGAATCAGAATTTTTTAAAATTTAGAAATAGGTTGAAAATTCACTCTCCATTAACTAATTAATAGGAAAAAAATAGATAGAAAATTAGTAAGGATACAGAAGACCTGAAAAATATTGCCAAACAACTATCAAGACACATCCTAGAATCCAATGAACAAACTGAACTAACAAGCAAAACAAAGACAGACTCATAGATAGAGAGCAGGATGACATCTCAAAGGGAAAGGGGTTATGAGGTGGAGGAATTGAGCAAAAAGAAAAAAGGACTCATGGACATGGACAATAGGGTGGTGACTATGGCAGGGGCAGGTAGGGAAGTATAGGGGTGATAAACAGTAATGAAAAAATAAAATAAATTAAATTATTTTTAAAAGGTTTTTTCAAATCATCTGAAACATTACTCTGTTATTAGATATTGCCACTCTAAGTGAAGAATAAAGGTATTAATAAGAAAAAAGAAAACATATATATTTATTCACCACATAACTAAATCACATAAAAATATAGAGTGGGGCAAAAATAGGTTTATGATTGTGAGTAGACAAAACACATTTTATTCTTGTGTTATTTATTCATTATTATATTATTTTCCATAAGCACAACTGTAAACCTATTTCTGCAAGGTATTGTACAGCTATACACAAAGTATGACATTTTGATCAGATTTTCGATTTATATTTGAAAACTTTATTCCCTTGGTTGGCAACTGAGAACTAATATGTCATAAACTTTGGTGAGTCACATAGAGATCATTTTTGAACTGTGTCAAGTTTGAGAGAAACACTATTTACAACCACTATTTAAGTGACTTACCAGACATGGCCTATTACATCCCCATCTTTTTATTTCCATTATCAAAACTAACAGCTTTATAGATTTTGAATATGAACATTTTAACCTCTATTTTCTTGAATAAACATCTTATTTTAATTATCTATATTTTTTATTCAGTTTTGATCTTGAAAACACAAAAATAATTGTAGGAAATAAAACCAAAAGAATGTCTCTAAAATCTCAGAAAACCAGTCAGGCTTCATGTCTTTGAGGCTATTAAGAGTATACTTGGGGCCTTGAACTAGTGGTGTTTGCAGTGAGTGAGGATCAAAAGGAAATGAATAACTAAATTAAGATCCTCTGGTTCAAATATATGTTATGAACATCCTTCAAGAATTAGCTCAAGTGAAAATTCCCATAATGTCATATTATTGCTGTATCATTGTCTCTGTCCCCATTAGCCTGAAAATCTGCTATGTTAAGAGATTATGCCTTATTTATTCATGTGCATTCAGAGATGTCCCTTGCCTATTACACAGTTGGTGCTCAAAAACAAACAAAAACATGAAACTACACTGAAAATCCAAAAGTTTGAAAAACTACAGTTGACTTGAATAATCAAGAAAGTATTTATGGAGAAACAGTATTTGAATAGTAGATATAATATCATAAAAAGAAATGATGGGGAATGAGAATTTCATGGGAGGAAACAGATTGTACAAATGTACTAGACAAGGAGTAGTGAGGTGTCTGGTCAGATTGAAAGGGCTTGGTGAAGGGAGGAATAAGTCTTGAAAATGTGATTGTTAGAAGGAATGCCAAGTCAAAAAATTTAGAATGTATTCTGTAAGCAGTAGAAAGAAACCATAGTTTTGTGAGCAGAGGTGGCATGCTCAGAGCATGCTTAAAGGTACCTCAGCCTCACAGAGCTTTGGGCCTTCCTGAAGTAGTGTTGTAGTTGTTCTTTTCTAATTCCTGAGGTTCACTGCAGAAGATTCTGGTTCAGGAGCTCCCTACATGACTTATATACACAGTCATATTTCAGAACTATTATCTTAAAGTGATAATTTTTTAAGATTAATCTCAATATATAGGATGAGTTTATCAGAAAGTATACTTCATGAAACTTTTATCTACCTCAATAATAGCCTGAATTATAGAGTTTAATAATCATTTACATATATATTATCACTCATCTTTACATGAAAATTCTTTGAGGGCAAAGAATGTTTAATTTCCTCAAGGAAAAACAATGCTGATTTATTTTAAATTTCTGAGTGCTAGAACAGCACATATTTGAAACTCAAAAACTTTTCATCAAATAATTGGATAAATGTGATAAATGACATTAAAAATTACAAGTAGTCATTTCTATCTCAAGATAGAGGAAAGAACACAAGCATCTTTTCTTCTCCCACTTTTGACTCCACAAATGACAATAAAAGACAAAGATATAAATGGAGAACTATAAAGAAAATTGAGAGAGATCAAAAGTAAAAAGTGAATTTAATAAGTTTCTATTAGACAGAAATTGGATGGGGTAATATGAAAGATGCAACAAGCCACAACTAGAGAACATGCAAAAATGACCAGTTTTCACCCTCTTTAATGAAAAGAAGAGTACACTCTAAAATTTTCAGGCGTACTTATAAGCATGTGAAGATCAGTGCCTCTGAGTGGTCTTTTTGGGGGTTGACTTGTTTACTAGATACAGACATCACCTTCTGTCCCATTGGAAGGCATACCTATGTCCAAATCTGGAGGCCTCTCATTATTAATGCCAATGGCTGCGGGATCTCAAATTGCTTTGTCAATATCTGTCTTGTTTATAGATTTGGGTGGATTTCAAGTGTAGGCTTTTGGAAAAATAATAAAAAACCAGTGTTGCCACAAGTGAATAATAAAAAGCTAGTGTTGTCATCTCATCTTACTTAGTTTATCCGAGAATAAATATGATATTCCTTCTTCAATGTTATACTTGTCTATTTTTCAATTGCTTTCCCTACATGGAGAAAAAGGTTATAAGGGGGAAGGCATGTCGGTATAACCTCAAGGAGTGAATCCAGCAAGTAAGATTGTGGAGGAAGTAAGGGCTGAAAACAGGAAAATTCGTTAGAAATCTGTATATCAAAAATTCTCAATGAACCCTTTGATCTGTCTCCTCCACCTCAATAAACAACTGTCATGAAACTATAAGGAGCATACACACATTTTATCCTTTTATTCTTAAACAGTTATGGGCAATGAAAAAAAACTTACCTTTTAAAAAACTCTACAAAATGGTATACTTAGAAAAATAAACAGGAAAAAGATAACAAAACGTTAAAAATAAAAAATGTTGTGTATTATTAAATCTCTCATTGGTATCCTCAGAGGCATTTGAAAAGGTATTCCACCCATAAAGCTGGAACAAATAGGGGAGAAAAGCTCAGAGAACAAGAAAACTATTTTAGGAATCAATAATAGCAATGTTTATTTTAAAATTAACGCTTACCCAAGAGAATGAAAATGAATTTTTCACACAAACATCTGTGTGAATAATCACCTAAAACTGGACAATACTCAAGTATCTTTCAACTTGGAAATTCACTCTAAATTAAATTAAATCTAAACTTTGGTATACCTATACTCATCAATCAAAAGTAACAAATTACTGGTACATACAATGACATGGATTAAATTTAAATATCTTATGCTACATAAAAGAAACAAGATTTTTTCCACAACTTTTTATTATGAAAAATTCCAAACATATATATAAAGTTGGAATAATATTTTCATATACTAACTGAAATTTCACATTTGTTCATATTTGTTTTGCTACCCACATATACATTTTTTTATTTATTTTATTTTAATTGTTTTTCAAGTACAGTTTTCTGTCATTTACTCCCATCCCAGGCCACCCCCCCAGTGCTCCCTACCTCCCTCCCCTTTCCACCTCCCTTAGTTTTTGTCCATGTGTCCTTTATATTTGTTCCTATAATCCCCTCCCTTTTTCCCTGAAATTCCCTCCCCTCTCCCCTCTGGATACTGTCATCCCCTTTTCTATTTCAATGTCTTTGGCTATATTTTGCTTGCTTGTTTGTTTAGTTGCTTAGGTTCCTCTTAAAGGTGAGATCATATCGTATTTGTCCTTTACTGCCTGGCTTATTTCACTTAGCATAATGCTTTCCAGTTCCATCCATGCTGTTGCATAGGGTAGGAGCTCCTTCTTTCTTTCTGCCACATAGAATTCCATTGTGTATATGTACCATAGTTTTTTGATCCATTCATTTACTGATGGGCACCTAGTTTGCTTCCAACACTTGGCTATTGTAAATTGTGCTGCTATGAACATTGGGGTGCACAGGTTCTTTTGGAATGGTGTTTCAGGGTTCTTAGGATATAATCCTAGCAGTGGAATTGCTGGGTCAAAAGGCAGTTCCATTTTAGTTTTCTGAGAAAATTCCATACTGTTTTCCATAGTGGTTGTACCAGTCTGCAATCCCACCAACAGTGAACTAGGGTCTCCTTTTCTCCACAACGTCTCCAACACTTGTTGTTTGTTGCTTTGTTTATGATGGCCATTCTGACCAGTGTAAAAGAAACAAGATTTAAAAGTTTTTATACTATATGATTCCTTTTTCATAGGGAAAACTATAGAGACAGAAAAAGGTCAGTGGTTGCCAGGAGCTGGGAGTAGGAGAGAAGATAACTACAATGAGCAAAGGGGAAATTTTATCTAACCCACATCTCAATTATAATAATGGGTACATTGCTGTACATGTTTTACAATTCTCATAGAACTGTACACAAAAGAGTGAATTTTACCATAATAAAAAAATAAAAACATATATTTAAACATGTCATTATGAACTTGGAGATATGGAGAACTGGAAAGAGCATTGCTCCTAATGTTATGATAAGAAACTAGCTGAACAAATGCAAAATTAACAATTTTTGTTGAACCCATGAGTTTTATCCTAAACCCGTGTGTTTAGGTAAATAACAAAACCTGAAATCTGAGAGGAGAGAAAGCCAGAGAGAAACAGGACCCCAATATTTGCTGGGGGAACTACTACTGGATACCATATAAACTAGCAAGATTCAGCTAGACCTTTTAAATAAGTTATAAAAGTGAAGAGTGTAGTAGTGTGAGCCCCAGGTTACTACAGACATAAGGGGCTTTAACCCTCTTTAAGAGTTTTTCTCCACACACACACAAAAAAAAAATTTAAATAACCAGGTGTTCTCAAGAAACACTGAGGAGAATCTTGAGAAATCCCCCTTCTAGAGCTGGCTGGGGAAGGAGCATAGCACCCAGAGCTGAATGTCCACCAGCTCCATCCTTCCTCCCTCCCATATTGAAGAAAAGCCTTAATCTGTAGAAGGGAGAGCACCACAATCAAACCTTAGGAACATAATTGCATACACTAAAGCTGTGGGAGGGAAAAATGTATTCCACCCCTATGGAAGAGGCAAGAATATGTGCTGTTGGGACCAGTATTACATCCAGAAGAGAGGCAGTAATACTGTGAAGGCCACCCTGGATACCCAGAGTCATTTGCCTGCCTAAGACTGAGGTTTAATTGGAACACCACAGAACTCACCCTCCACCTCTCTCCATCAATACATTAACAAGCTTTGAGTAAAAGTAACTGTGGAAAACAGCTGGTACAACTGCATAAGACAAATTCAGGGGAGCAGAGCAAAAGGAAGACAAAAAGCAAGCAAAAAAGACTTTTTGTAAATTGTCTAGCAAACTAGCCTACATGCTAAGCACAAGATATCACTGAGTAATTTGAAGGCTGTTGTTCATATAAGGTAATCATAACAACAACAAACTTCAATCCCAGCTCACCTTATACAAGATCAACACTAACTAAAGGCCTACCAGAAGTAAAGGCATGCCCAAACTTATAGTCATCACTAAGAATAAAAACATTTAACTCAGTATATATCCAGTTTCAACAAAAAAAAAATCACAAAGCACATGAAAAAGCAAGAAAAACAATCATCAGAATCAGACACAGGTATAACACAGATGTTGAAAATATCTTATAAGAAAAGTAAAATGATGTAAATTAATAAGTGAAAGGTCTAATGACAAAAGGTAGATGACATGCAAGATCAGGTTGTCATTTCACTAGAAAGATAAAAACTACAAGAAAACATCTAATGAAAATTCTAGAAATCTAAAACACAGTAACAGTGATTAGTAGAGGCAACACAACTAGAAAAGATCCTATGAACTTGAAGAAATGAAAAGAGAAACACAAAAAGGCAAAACAAAGACAAAAAATAGAGCGGAGAATCCAAAAACTGTGGGTCAATATCAAATGGTCTAACATATACACAGTTAGAACCCCAGAAGGAGAAGAGTGAAAGAATAGCAGAAGAAATATTTAAAGAAATAATAGCAGAATACTAGGGTTCCCTTTTCTCCACAGCCTCACCGGCACTTGTTTGTTCATTTGTTTATGATGGCCATTCTCACAAGTGTGAAGTGGTATCTTACTGTGGTTTTAATTCGCATCTCTCTGAAGGCTAGTGATGCTGAGCATCTTTCCATATGTCTATGGGTCATCCTTATGTCCTCCTTGGAGAAGTGTCTGTTCAGGTCCTTCACCCATTTCTTAATTCGATTGTTTGTCTTCCTGACCCATGGACAAAGCCAAAGGTGGGGTAGGATTGAGTGTGAGAAGTGCAGGAGGGTGGGGTGGGGGAGAGTGGTGGGTGAAACTGGGGACAACTGCAGTTGAACGATAATTTTTTTTAATTTTAATTTTTTTTAAAGAAATAATGGCAGAGAATATTCCGAATTTAATGTAGATACCAAAACAAGCTGAATAAATACCAAAAATAAAACACATTTAGACATATCTAATTAAAATTCTAAAAACTCAAATGAAAAGAGATCTTGAAGGATTCAGGAAAAAGACCTATATAGAAAGCAACAAAGAAAAGAAATACAAATTTCTCATCATAAATCATGCATATAAGAAAGAATGGTGTGACCTCTTTAATATGCTAAGAGAAAAAATATGTCCCATACTCAGGAAAAACAGACTTCAAAAATAAAATAGGAATAAAAACTTTCTTAGGCAAACAAAAACTGAGGGACTTAATTAGTTGTACTACTATACAAGAAATATTAAAGAAAATTCCTCAAGCAGTCAAAATATTATATATATATATATATAATATCGGAATATTATATATATCAGAACCTTTGGTCTACCCAAACAAATGAAGAACTTTTGAAATGGAGCATGTCATTATGAAATCCCAGAACAGCAAAGAAGAGATCCCAGAAAATTTCAGGGAGATAATAAGATAATTGCATACATATAACTTCAAAATTATAAGTCATAAGTCATCACATGTTTCATCAGCAAAAGCGGATGCTGGAAAACAGTACTATGAGTCTTACAAAGAAGAAAAATTATTTTCAACCTAGAGCTCTATATCCAGACAAACACTCAAGACATCAATCAGAATAAAGATACCTCATTCTTTCTTGGGAAGTTTTTTTTTTTAGATATATTCCCACATATCCTGCAAAGAAAACAAGGCAAAGAATTTGGGGATCCAGTAAATGTAAAACTAGGAAAAGAAGTTCCAGGTTATACTCGTTCATATCCTAAAGAGCTTCCAATCCAGCCAAGAAGAAAAGAGAGATGTCTAGTTTTAAAAGAAATTGAAGAAAATGATAAAATAATAACGGTTTGGAAGAATCTGAGATAAACTAGTTGAGTGGACTGTCTAACAAAAATAATTTTCAGTAAGAGGTCATTTTTCTAATTTTAGACTAGAAAAATTCTCATTTAAACAGCACTGAGCCAATAGCAAAGAAAATATAATCCTATCACACTATGTGAAATAGAGGAACAAAATGATCTGACTTCTTTTTTAAAGAATTACTTTAGCCACTGTGTCAACAGTAGACTGAGAGAGACCAAGACAGTCTGGGAAACTGTTGGCAGTGTGAACACATGGCCAGCTATAAACAAGACTTGTTTATTAACTGACTGTGAAGCATGAGAGATAAATCAATGACAGTTTCAACATTTTTGACCAGAGACAAGGGAAGGATGCTGTTGCCATTGACCAAAAAGAAGAAGCAGTTTTGGGCAAAGAAGAATATCTCCTTCTGTGCATATAAATTTAAGATTATTTGAATGATCAGCTAACAATTAGAAATCTAAATGGATATAATAATTGGATACAAGAATCTTAAGTTTAGGTGGAAAATCAGGTTGGACATATAAGTTTGGATTTCAATAGCATATAGATGCAATTTAAAACCATACACTGCTAAAAATTAAACTTAATTTTTAAATCAAGCCCCCAAAAATATTTAAGAAAAACAAAATGAATGAGATCATCTGAGAAATTTGTGTAATTGGAGAACAGAATAAATTATGGGATTGAGCCCTAGACCATTTCACATTAGAGAAATCAGCTAGTTAAAGTACAAAATAGTTATAGTATAAAATACTGATGTTAAAAAGCTTGATTATATACAAGCCAAATCAGCCAATGAGGGAAGAGGAGGATGAAGTATCCTGGAAGTGAAAAGTGACAAAAAATTCTTCAAAGAATGAACAATTGTGTCAAAAACTGACTATGTGTGAAGTAAGACATGAGACCATGGTATTTAGCAAATAGAGATCAATGATGATCTTAACAAGAGTTCTCTTGTGGTGTGGTAAAAATGAGACTAGAGTAGATTCAAGAGAAAATGGGAGGTAAGAAAATAGAAAAGCAAAAAAAGAAAAAAGGCAGAATATGCAACTCCTTTCTTTGGAAACAGCTTTGTTGAGATATAATTCAAACACCATACAATTCACCTCTCTAAAGTGCACAATTCAATTTTTTATATCTTCATATACAATTGTTTACAGAAGGTTTATCTTTAGATAAGTGGAGATAAGCTTAAAATATAAGTTAAGAAAGGAGGTTTAAAAACTTACACCTAAGAAGATGTTAGAAATTACAGATTGGTTTTATGCTGATAAAATGATTTAGAAGAACAGACATGGTGCAGGAAATAGGGGGGACGATTAATTCTTGGAGTGATGCCTTGAAGTAGGAAAAAGCTGACAAGTGGAAAGGCTGGCTTTAGATAAAAGCATAGTTGATTCATAGTCACAGGACAGATACAATAAGATGGTAGATATGGTGGTCAAAGATTTTAGAAGTTTCTTGACATTGCTTATAATTTCCTAGTGAAATAGAAGACAAGGTTATCTTCTGAGAGTTACAATGAAGGAGAGGGAGGCAATGCATAAGAGTGCCTATGAAAATAAAAGTATAATAAACTGTAGAAGTATAATATGAATACTGGACAATGGTAAGGATATATTTTATCTGAGTGGTCATGAAAGTAAAGTGAGACCAGTTACCTCAATTGTACAGTTACCTTCAGACATGTTCAACCACCCAAGAGCTGACAAGAGTAAATGAGATGTAGATACCCAGGAATGAGGCTTTTCCCTATGAGTAAGATAAAGAGAAGAGAGAAGAAAATTATGAAGGGAAGTTGTTATTATGACCAAATCTAAACCAGCTAAGGAGTTGTGGTCATGAGGGGTAAATGAAGGTGAAATGACAATAGGATCAAAATTCTGCAGATCTCAATTAAATAGTAGACATCACAATACTAGACAGAGTTGATGTTCTTCTATAGTCAACTCACAGAAAATAGTTATAGTACAAAATATTGATGTTAAAAAGCTTGATTACATACAAGCAAAGTTAGAACTGAATAAATCCTGAAAGTAGTAGGAAGGATATAAGGTAGATAGAAGGCTGGATATAATAATACCAATAGATCACAGAATACAAAACAAGGAATCAAGAGATACTGTTTATGGTTAATGGGAGAATAAATAGAAACTTAAATTAGACTGTATAACTATTTAAGAGGAAGGAGGAAAATTAATTGGGGAGGTACATGGGGGGGGTTAAGCCTACATCTATTATAATAGTCAATAGATAATATCAAGTTAATAAAAATAAAAATGAATTGGCATGTTTTGGATAAATAATATAAAATTATGCCTAAGACTTATCCTTCCATATGTCCCAAAGGATAACAAAACCAGTTTTCCTCTATGAAGCAGAAATAATGGAGAGAATGGGTAAGACAAGAATATACTGCTTTTGATGAAAAACTTGTTTGCACTATGAATTTCAGCCACCTTAAGTTATTATTTTGATTTTAAAAATGTATTTTAAAACTCCCAGCTCCATAAATCAGCAGTCATATCTGATAATTCAGTTGAACCTGTATCTTAAGTGTATAGAAAAAAAACACACATTTTCTGATGTTCAAAAAATTGCTATTTCATCTTAAAACTAAGAGAATAAAGTTGGCTAGACTCATAACTCTCTTATTTCTATAGTCTTATTAAGAAATCCAGAGAAATCTGAGATGGAGTAAGTGCAAGCTATGCTAGACTACTCCCAGAACCAACCTGGAATTACAACTAAATTGTAAAGAAATCATCTGGAATAACCAACTGAACAGTAGTGGATAGAAGCTTTATAACCACAGACAGGTAGAAGAAAACACTTCACCACAACATGACTGGTAGGGAGTACAAAGGAGACATGAGAGGGCTGGCTGAGTTCCTATAGGCTGCAGCTGAAGTGCCAGAGGGATGTTTCAGTGGCGAGGGGGTTCCTCTGAAAAGTATGGGGTCTAAACCCGAAGCTGGGCTCCCAAATCTACAGCACCAGAGCCAGAAAGGAATCCAGATAATATCCAGCTATGAAAAGCAGCAGGGGTTCTATCAGCTGTGGGGAGATGGCTAAATATGTAGAGAGACTCTTACAGGGCCAAAGCACAAAGTTTCATTTGTAGCCACTTACCCTGGGTGCCAGCAAAGGGAGGGCAGAGTGGACTAGAGACACTTGAGGAGAGTCGGTGGCTGATGGGTCTGGAGAGAGAACTGAAGGAACAGCCACCAGGATCCATGTGCTGAACTATTCCCAATACTATAGGAGCCATCTCTCTCAGGCAGAGCTTTCCTCTCTGAATGGCATTAGCCTGAGGGGAGGCAATAGCCCCACCTACAGGAATTTCTCTGCCTCACCTGTGGTGCTTAGGCCTGACTGCTGATCACAGTTGGGTTAGATTAACAGCTGATCATCTTGACAGCTGATTAGTTTAACATCTAAGGTGGAAAACATGGGGTCTGGCACAACTAACACCCTTTTATTTTTTACAAAATCATAAGCACACAATTCTATAACATATAATATCACATCATGCACCCCATATGACATTTTAGGTGAAATGTTCAAGTTAAAGCTATAAATTATCACACTCATATTATTACACTACCAACCACACTCAAGTGGATGTTACTTCTATTAGATCCCATACAAAGAAGCAGCCAAAATGTGAAAACAAAGAAATAGACCCCAAATGAAAGAACAAGAAAATTTTCCTGAAGAGATGGAGGTAAGCAATTTATCAGATAGAAAACTTAGAGTAATGATTATAAGCATACTCAACAGTATGAAAAAAGATATAGAAACCATAAAAAAGGATCAGTCAGAAATAAAGAATGCAATACCTGAGATAAATAATACACTGGAAGGAATAAATAGTAGGTTAGATAAGATAGAGCTTTGTATCAGTGCTTTGGAAGGCAAGGTAGAAAAAAACACCCAAGCAGAGCAGCAAAAAGAAAAAAAAAACAATATTAAAAATTGAAGAGAGCTTAAGAAATATCTTGGACAACATGAAGTGTAACAACATCCACATCATGGGAATACTTGAAGGAGAAGAGAATGAGCAAGAATTAAGAACCTATTTGAAGAAATAATGACCCAAAACTTCCCTAATCTGGTGAAGAAAAAAGTCACAGAAGCCCAGGAAGCTCAGAAAGTCCCAAACAAGTTGGACTCAAAAAGGCTACACCAAGACATATCACAATTAAAATGGCAAGGCTTGAAGATAAAGAGAGAATCCTAAAAGCTATGAGAGAAAGCAGGCAGTTATGTACAAGGGAGCACCAATTAGACTGTCATCTGATTTCTCATCAGATACATTTTGGGCCAGAAGGGGTGGAGTTAAATATTCAAGGTGCTGAAATGCAAGTACCTATAACTAAGGCTATTTAGCCAGTAAGGCTATCCTTTAAAATTGAATGAAAAATAAGGAGCTTCCCAAACAAGAAAAAGCTAACCAAGTTTGTTAACACCAAATCAGTACTGAAACAAATGTTAACGGGCTCGCTTTAAGAAGAAAAAGAGAAAGGGGGAAAACAATCTAACAATAAAATGGCATTACATATGGATCTAACACTAATCACCCTAAATGTAAATGGCTTAAATGTAAGTGCTCCAACCAAAAGACATAGGGTAGTTGAATAGATGAGAAAACAAGAGCCATATTTGTGCTGCTGCCAAGAGACCCATCTCAGATCAAAAGATACACACAGACTAAAAGTAAAGGATTGGACCAAGATATTTCATGCAAATGGAAAAGAAAAAAATGTTGAGGTAGCAGTACTTATATCCCACAACATAGACTTTAAAACCAAGGCTATAGTAAGAGACAAAGAAGGACACTACATAATGATAAAGAGAACAATCCAACAAGAGGATATACCCCTAGTAAACATTTACACACCCAACATAGCAAAATAGCAGGATACCAAATTAATATTCAGAAATTAGTTGCACTTTTATATGCCAACAAAGAACTAACAGAAAGGAAAATTAAGAAAATAACCCCATGCACAGTTGCTTCAAAAAGAATAAAATACCTAGGAACAAACTTAGCCAAGAATGTAAAAGACCTGTACTTAGAAAATTATAAGACACTGAAGAAAGAAATTGAAGAAGATACATATAAGTGGAAGCACATACCATGTTCATTGATAGGAAGAATTAACCCTATTAAAATATCCACACTACCCAAAGTAATCTATAGATTCAACACAAGTCTTATCAAGATTCCAATGACATATTTCACAGAACTAGAACAAATATTTCAAAAATTTATATGGAACCACAAAGGCCCCACATAGCAATAGCGATCCTGAGAAAGAAGAACAAATTTGGAAAACATGTTACCTAATATCAAACTATACTACAAGGCCATAGTAATCAAAACAGCCTGGCACTTGCATAAAAACAGACACAGAGATCAATGGGACAGAATAGAGAGAACAGAAATAAACCCACACCTTTATTGTCAACTAATATTTGACAGAGGAAGCAAGCACATACAATAGGCTAATGACAGTTTATTCAATAAATGATGTTAGGAAATTGGACAGATACAAGCAGACAAATTAAACTAGATTACCTTCTTGTACCACACACAAGAACAAATTCAAAATGGATCAAAGACTTAAATGTTAGACCCAAAACCATAAAAATCATAGAAGAAAACATAGGTAGAAAAATCTCAGACATTGCTTATAGAAATTTTTCGGGATATATCTTTCCAGGCAAAGAAAACAAAAGAAAAATTAAAGAAATGGGAGTATATCAAACTGAAAAGTTTTGCAAAGCAAAGGAAATCATCAGCAAAATAAAAAAAACAACCCATGGGTTGGGATAATGTATTCACTGATATATCTGATAAGGGGTTAATATCCAAAATTTATAAAGCACTTTCAAAATTCAACACCCCCCAAAAAAAATTAATAAGCAAAGGACCTGAATAGACCCTTCTCCAAGGAGGACATACAGATGGCCAATAGACATAGAAAAAGATGCTCGACATCACCAATTATCAGAGAAATGCAAACTTAAGCTACAATGAGATACAATCTCACACCTGTCAGAATGGCTTTCATCAATAAATCAACAAACAAGTTCTGGCAAGGATGTGGAGAAAGAGGAACCCTTTGGCACTGTTGATGGGAATGCGTATTGGTGAAGCTACTGTGGAAAGCAGTATGGAGATAACTCAAAAAAATTAAAAATGGATCAGCCTTTTGATCTGGCAATCCTACTTCTGGGAATGTATCCAAGGGAACCCAAGACACTAATTCAAAAGAACATAACCACCCCTATGTTCATTGCAGGATATTTACATTCACCAAGATATGGAAGCCGCTGAAGTGTCCATTGGTAGATGAGTAGATAAAACAACTACGGGACATTTACACAGAAATTCTACTTGGCTGTGAAACAAAGAAAAATTTTACCCTTTGCAATAGTATAAATGGACCTGGAGAACATTATGTTGAGTGAAATAAGCCAGTCAGAGAAAGATAAATACCATATGATTTCACTCATGTGTGGAATCTAATGAACAAACTGAACTAAAGAACAAAACAGAGACAGACTCATAGATGAAGAACAGATGACAGCTAGTGGAGTAGGAGGTTAGGGGGTAGAAGGTTTGAGCAAAAAGGAAAAAGGACTCATGGACATGGACAACAGTGTGGTGGTTGCTGGCAGAAAGGTGGGGGAGTATAAGAGGACTAAACGGTAACGGAAAAAATACAATAAAGATTAATTTTTTAAAAAAGAAATCCAAAGTCCAAGTCTTCATATCAAGTTTTTAATTTCATTTCTTAAGTGAGAGTTGGAGAAGGTTTTGATTAATTTTAAGAAAAAAAGTAAGAAATGTTTTTTAGCAAATGGATTTTACCCACAAATGTTTTGATGAGTCCCATAAACATTTTGATGAATCCAGTGGAAACAAACCAAAAGTTGTAAAAAAAAAAATGTGGTTTGTGGGGGCAAAGTGTTAGAATAACACATCTTGCTTTTTCTCGTTGCAAAATATTTGAAAACAAATTTATAACTTTGTTGAATGTGCAGAGTAAATAGACTCCATCTCCAGCTTTTGGTTTGTTTGCTATATACTAGAATTTGGGGAAGAAGAATATGGGAATTATTGGCATATGGTCTATAAGGCTGTTGTCATGCCATAAGTTCATCATATAGCTTTCAAAAATCTGTTTAATTTTTTTTTTAGTTTTAGTTTTAGAAGTTTCAAACATACAGAAAACTAAGGAGAATAGTATAATTAATTTCAGGTCCACATCATCCAGCTCCAGCAGTTATGAACTAATGGCAGGTCTTTTTTTCATCTGTCCTCCCACCCATACACCCTATTTTCTATTATTTTAAAGTAAACCTCAGACAATGTGTTATTTTATCTTTAAATATTTCAGTGTGCATTGCTAAAGGCATACGTTTTTAACTTAATCACATCATATTATTACATATAAAAATTAGTAATTTCTTAATATCATTAGTGCCCTGTTAGTTTTTACTATAGTTTTTACTATAGTGCCCTATAGTTTCCTTAACTATGTTTGAATTGGAATACAAATGAAGTCTATATGTTACAGTAAGGTGATATGCCTCTTAAGATGTTTTTGTATAGAATTTCTCCTTAGACCTTTTTCTCATGCATTTTTTTTTGTTGAAGAAATGCAGCTTGTAAAGGTAGCATATCTCGCAATTTTGATTTTGCATTCTGATGGAATCATTTAAACGTGTTTCTTTTCTTTTCTTTTTTGTTGTCGTTCAAGTACAGTTGTCTTTTCTTTAAAATAACAACTAAATCTAGAGGTTTCAGCAGATTCAGGATCAAAAGTTTTAACAAGATTAGCTCATAGTTGGTGCTGAACTAGTGATTGGTTGCCTTTCTTTTTGTGATGTTAGCAGCCCTTGGTAATCATTGCCTAGATCCATTAAAACCCATTATGATATTTAAATTTATGTTCTGATTACCAATAAGCAGTTCTCTGGGTGCCAGCTGTCCTACAATTCAATTCAATTCTGCAGTATCTACCTGGAGGTTGCATCAGATTCTCTGGGTGAAGATCTCACTCCCACAACACTGCCCCCTCCACTTCAGACATTGTGGGAGAACTACGTCCTGCAGAGCTCTCCCTGCCTCCTTGGATGAGAATAACACTCCTAAGACACAATCTGCTTGTGGAGAAAAGGCAGGCTGATCTCTCAGAGGAGAAGAGCCCTGAGGTCCTTTCTCCTGAGGCTTTTATTGAGAATGATATGTGCAGGGGTATACAGCAAGCATGCAAAGCTCATCAATCAATGTTTAACAACCATAGTTACAGAAAACAGATATTATCTATAGAAAACAGTTGAGGAAACACAGAGATCTGCCTCAGGTAAAGGTCTGTTAAATATGCTAACACCAGAGAGTCATTAAAGTGTGGTTCATGAGATTAGGAATATACTCCTTCTGCTTTGGATTTAGGTATCTGATTCAAGGCAACAGGGCTATACAATGCAAAGCAAGCCTCAAGCGGTATAATGCATTCTTTAGGCCTGAATTCCCACAGGAACCCTCTGCGCTAGTATTGGGTCATGCCCGCCTCCCCGCATTCCCAGCATTCTGGTCAAGACTTACAGGCCCTTATTCAACACCTGGCTTGTGCAGGGTTACAATTCCTGATACCACACAAAGAGGTCCCCAAAAAGACACCACTCAAAAGTACAAATTATTAACTGAGCTTTTGAATGACCAGCTACAGCTTGGAGATTCCAATGACCCCTTCCAACTCAGGATGCCAATCTCAAGTCCAAGTTGTGACCTGTATGGCTATATAGATAAGAGGTTCCCATGACCCCTCCTCATGTTTGATTAATTTGCTCGCAGAACTCAGGAAAGTAGTTTATTTATATTTACCAGTTTATCATAAAATAATACAATAAAGAATACAGCCAAACATTCAGATGGAAGAAATTTGTAAATAAAGGGACATGGAAGGGGTATGGAGTTCCCATGCTCTCTCCGGGTGCACCACGCTCCCAGCATCTCCACATGTTCACTAATCTGGAACCGCCTTTTTGGGTTTTCATGGAGGCTTTATTACATAGGCATGATGGAGTAAATCATTGACCATTAGCGACTGATTCAACTTCTACCTCCTTTCCCTCTTCCAAGAGGTCAATGGTGGGACTCAAAGTTTCAACACTGTGATTTTATGACTGGCGCCTGTGGCAGCCAACCCCAGTCCTTAGGTACTTTCCAAAAATCACCTCGTTAACATCATAAAATACTCATTTTTTGTTCCCATTACTTAGGAAATTCTAAGGTTTTAGGAACTCTGTACCAGAAATGGGTTAAAAACCAAATATATTTTTCTCATTATAAATCACATTAGAATATTATAATCTTATCATTTCTTTTCATGTATTAGTGGAGATACTTATACAATAAGAAACTTATCCTTATCAACTATTGATTATTCTGCAATTCAGTTGTCTAGGAAAAGCAGGAATATGCTTGGTTTTTTCCTCTTATTTATAAATTTTCAAAATGAAGAGTAAGCTTCCTAGCATCCCCCAAAGGTGAGCAGTTAAGTATTTTCCCCCCAGCATTACTATGAAATCATGCCTTCAAACATAATTTATGTTCTGGTCCTTTGCAGCTATTATCTTTACTGAAGTTCAAATTGTTCCATCTTCATCCAGTGAAAAGAGTTTTTAAACTGATGTCTAAGTCTTTCTGACCCAGTCAGCTATCCTTTAATATTCTTGCCTTCTGTTATGATAAGAAGAACCAGGCTCATCCTACACATTCTGACAGCAATCAGGGCTTTTACCAAGGAGCATTGCTAACTTTTAACAGCAAGTAGTAGTATTTCAAGGCCATAGTATTGGCATTAGATGAGCTCATTGAGGCTAGGTTGTTCATTGTTTCTCTACCTTTTGATGGCAGAGATAAGTGGTTTTTTTTTTAATTCTTCTAACTTTTAATATTAAAATAATATTAAACCTTTTTAAAGTAGCAAAATTCATACAGGAAATGTCTGTATTCCTTTCATTCAGTTCTCCCTAATGTTAACACCTTATATAATCATAGTACAATTATTAAAACCAGGAAATTAATATTGACACAATATTATTAAGTAATCTACAGACCTTATTAGAATCACCTACTTTTCTCAATAAAAACCTTTTTCTGGTCCAAAATCCAATCCAGGACACAGTACTGCATTTAATTGTCATGTCTACTTCTCTAATCTGTGACAGTTCTTCAGTCTTTTAAAAATTTTGTTTGCTTTTGTTTTTTTATGACTTAACACTTTTGAAGGATACTGACCAGCTATTTTGTAGAAGCTCCCTCAGTAGCTGTCTGTGTTTCCCATGATTGGGTTAACATTACATGCTTTTGTCAAGAGTACCACAGATGTGATGCAGAGCCCTTTTCAGAGCACCATATCAGAAAGTACATGTCAGCCCTGGCTGGTGTAGCTCAGTGGATTGAGCGCGGGCATGTGAACCAAAGGATCCCTGTTCGATTCCCAGTCAGGGCACATGCCTGGGTTGCAGGTCAGTTCCCAGCAGGGGACGCATGAGAGGCAACCATACATTGATATTTCTCTCCCGCTCTCCTTCCCTTCCCCTCTAAAGATAAATGAATACAATCTTTAAAAAAAAAAAAAGAAAGTACATTTCAGTCTGTCATCACTGGCGATGTTAACTTTCATCACTTGGTGGTCTCCACCTGTTTGTCAAAAGCAAAATGGCCACTGTTCCCTTTGTAATGAATAATTATCTCACAAGTAGATACTTAGAAACTATTTGAATCTCTTTTTTCTCCCTATACTTTTCCACTAGTTTTAGTATCCTCCATTGATGATTTTTTTCCTGCAACAGTTATTTTTATTACCATGTCATTTGTTTAATGTAAACTTTCTTTTTCTGTCACTCCTTATACATTTATTAATTCAAATTCTACTACTATAAGGAAAACATTGCCCCTCTCTGCCAGTCCATTAGTTATTTAATCAATTATATCTTTATATCAGTATGGATTCATGGATATTTTCTTCAATTATCATTGATGACCACCTATTCATTCTATTGGTTAAGCTGTCTCAGATTTGCCTGCTGGGAATGCTACATGTTGCCCCTATGTTTTTTTCACATGCCTCCAAAATGTTCTCATGCTCCCACACTTTATAGGGCCACAAATATTCCTAGCTCAGCTTGCATTTTCCACATCTATGTATGTAATTGTTATTGTGTACTAGGCACTGATCTGGAAGCTTTACACATATTTACTCATTTTATTCCTTATGACAAGCCTACAAAGTACACATTCCATTATTGAATCAGTCCACTTCTCAGAGAAAGAAACTGAGGCACAGTGAGTTTACATAAATTGTTCAAGTTTATACAACTAGTGAGTGGCAGAACTGGGGAGCAAAACACACTGCACAATTCATAGTTTTAGTCACTAATTGAAAATTGAACAGCAAACTAAACATGCTAGATTTAGTAGACAATATACATAGATCCTTGCATAGCAGGAAATGGAGGTTCAGTATTATCACTATTCATATCAGGTCACAAAGATAGTTTTCTTGGAGACATTTCATCTTTTACGGGCCTCTCAAGGGTGTCATATTGTTTCCTCCATTTGCTGAATCGATTGACCTAGCCTCTGCTCATCACCACTTCTGACCCATTCTTTTTCCTAACTTCCAGCCGTGAAGCATCATCAGGACTATACCATCTACTCGCCCTCCTTGTTGACTCGCAGTTTATTCCCCATCAGTCCTGTGGCTCCCAGCTCATTCTCAACTCGTTAACCCTCTTTTCAGTTCACAGTACTAGTTTGATAAACCACATTTTTATAAATCCAACTGTTCTCTCATTATGTGTCTAATGTGATTAAAGCAAAACACAGACTGACGTCAGGTCTCGTGAACCTGAAGTAAGACCTTACTGCAGCCAGAATCCATACATTTCCCTAGACCATTGTCTCCTGTTCTTTAACCGACTCTTCTCTTCCTTCTCTTGTTCACACCTCCAACGCCTCTTATCTTTATTCTCAGCAGATAATCAAACTTTCCTCAGGAAACAATCACAGGAACTTCTACTGTCTCCGAACACCACAACTACCAACCTACCAAATGGGATCCCAGCGCTCCCCGTTCCTGCTCGTTACTCTGCTCCTCTAAAACCACCCCAGCCTTCGGTGCCCTCCTGCCTGCTCGAGAGTGCTGAAACTCTAGCAAGTTTCCCGTCCTTGTGTCACAATATGTTTCTCTTTACTAGGTAACTACCATCAGCATGTAGCATCACTGCTATTTCTCTCATCTGAAAAATGGCAAAAACCTGCTCTTATTCCTAACTGCCTCACCGGTTCTTCTCTTTTCTGGCTTTGATTGCAGCAAATCCTGAAAGGCCCAGACCTTTTTCTCACATATATTAGATATTTGCCTCCTCTGAGAACCTGGTATAAAACATAATTATTCTTAGCTACAGCTTTAATAGCTTCTATGTTAATGATCACTGAATCAATACTAGAGTTACAGAGTTCCTTTATGCTGGTTATTTCGTGCAGGTAGCTCTGTATCTGATCTTGAAGAATAGGATGGACAGGTAAATTACTTATCAGGTTGTCAGTCTGAAGAATTTCTGTTATTCCGAATAATAATGCTGAAATCAGCAATCTTTTTATTTATCCAACAGACATTGAATTTTCATTGTGTTCACTACTACATTAGACTCTGAAACATAAAACAAAAACAGCACAATGACCCAGGAGTCAGAAGCACACGCTGTGTCCAGGCCAGAAGACACCTGATTGTTTTCCCTCCTTTTCCTTTTTAAAGAGACATTTTGACTACAATGTCACCGTTGCTTCCATAGTATTGAATACTTTTCCTGTGGAATTTGTCTTTATAATAACGCTCTGAGGAAATTTATATCATTTCCACTCATGTTGAGAAAATATATTCAAAATGGTTTTCAACTTGCAAAATGATGTTAAAAGCAGCTGCCAGCTTTGACTCAATCGGGACATTCAGTTTAACTCCTTAAGAGTATATTCATCAAAACTGACCAAGTCTCTGATGTCCCTGAGTGAATGAGCACAGCCAGCCTTATTAGCACACTGGCTTCAGATCGTCACATGCTCTAGAGAAGGGCGTACCTCAAAAATGTCTACTTGGCCTTGTTTTGTGTGGGGCTCTGAAAGTGGCACCAGAAAGCCTGACACAGTGGACACCCAATCGATGTCAGATTTTGTTTGACTGTCTCAGTCAGTCTCAGGCTATTTAAAGGAGTTCAAAACAGAGAACTTTCCTAACGCTTGCACCTGAGCCAATGAAATTTCGCTTTCTTAGCAGTAGATATTTCTATGAAGGGAACAGAGACAAAATTGTTGAGCTTATGGACAAAGAAGAATATGACACTAATCATCTTTGCCCTCCCAATCCCATGCCAATTCTCCCATCCCAAATCACAAGATAGCAGGATTACATAGTTGGGTAGCCTCTGCAGATCAGTACCTACCAGCTCCCCTCCAGGAGGAGATGAAGGGCTTGAGCTCATTATAAGGCCACCCTGAGTGAGATGGTGAGGATGGTGCACTAGGCAAACCTCATAGCTGTGGCTCAGATTTCAAATGTTCCCTCTTCCTGCTTTCTCTTATCAACAATTAGGTCCACCCCTCACTACTCTATCTTCCCAAAGTTGTTCTGTAAAAAAAGTGGGCTTACTGCAGTTTGATTAGAAAAAGAGGGAGGCTAACTGATTTATTTTGCTAGGCAATAGAAAGTTTTGTAGTTGGAAAAAATGCTCTTATAATCAAATCTTCCAGGCCAATACAAAACTATCTCAATCGGAGTACATTCTGAAGCCTAAGTTGATACCTCTCATACATTCTTTTCACAAGAAAATCACAACAATGATTTTTTATAAAATTCCCCATTAACTTTTCCTTTTTTAAAATATTCCCCGTGACTTACTTTCAGAAACTAATAATAAATAAAGGTGTTCTTCCCAAAATGGGATACAAATATGCCTACACAGCTGTTTTTCTTTTCCAGATAGCTCATTTCATAATCATTAAAACATCAAAGTATGGGGCTTCCTCCTGTATTCAAATACATTTGGTAAAAACACTTAAGATAGAACAACCATGAATGCATTGTCAAATAGAATGAAAAACTCACATTAATTGATAAAACAAAACATTAGACTCCAAAACTAGTGTTTCTCTTCGGCAGCAGCTGGTTTCTGACTACAACAACCACTACCCTCCCCGCTTCCCTGCTCTCTTTTCTCTGCCACAGAGAATGCTTCAGATTACTTCAGAAGAAAAGTTTGAAAAGCACTGTTTATGGTTACATCTTAAGGTGATTGAGAATATTGTAATTTTACCATTAACCTGAGACATTTGGAAGATATCTAGAAATCTAAAGACCAGCTTTTTCTGAATATTTTACCTTTTGGCCTTTAACTAGTCCTAAATGTGGGGGCTGTCATATAAGCTTGCATTTTAACTCCGGCACATTGATCTCTCTGAGGAAATTCTTGGCTAATTTAGCTACTTGTACATAGGTACAGTTTTGGACATGTAACACACACACACATACACACACTGCTATACAGAATGAGACAATGAGCCCAAGGGAATAAATGTAGAAATTCAAAAGTTGGGTCCTCATAAATGCCTTGCTAAAGACAGTGGTGATTTTCAGCGAAAACGTGAGTACCGCTGGGCCCTACAAGCTTTCAATAAATGTTTTCTACAGCTTTGATGTTTCATCTCAGCCACTAAGCAGATCTATCTGGCTCTATAGAGTCCCTAATGCAGCCCTTCACTAGGACTCCAGTAGGTTTTTCTTGCTCTTCACTCTAGTTGAGACTTTCTCCACTGGATGGTCAAGTCAAGCAGGACACTCGCATGCCTAGCAACAATGCATGGTCATATTTTTCCTGTTTTTATTTGCTTTACTTTAAAATATCAAACATCCTAATTACTGCTGATGTACATATTAATTTGTGCCCATTCTAGCATGCCATAATTCTCAAAATGAAAGAAAGAAACGTACCTGCTACACACCCTAGAAAGGCAAATCAAAATCTCAGCATGATGTTAACAAATTGGAGGTAAAGTGGGTAACAGACTTTTCAAAGCTATTTCACATTCTCTTGGGCCCAAAAGAACTTGTATCATCACAGGGGTATATCTTAACCTATTCTTCATTTCCACCCAATATTGCGAAGTGGAGACTATAATGATTAAATTTACTGATGAGTATGTTGCCCATATAAACGATGTGAAGAAGAAGGCAGGAAATTAAAGGTTGTGAATGAAGCCTATAAAATATTGAATATTTCAGACTCTGATTTTCTGTCAAAAGAGCCTTTTTTGATATTTCATATCTGCCTGTAAAAAAACAAATCCCAGTCATTTAATAACTGCTCAGTAAATATTAAGTGGATTAATTCTACCCAGAGTTATACAGAACTTAAACACAATAATTAACCATCGCCAATAAACATGAAAGCAAAAGTGACAATGCTCTGAGACTAAAACTGGCAAAGCTGGTGTAGTAAGAAACCAAACCAAAATTAAAGGCACATCTTCTGAAAGAATGATTGACTCTGTCTCTGGCCACCACGTGACACAACATTGCACACAAAAAAACTGATCAAGGAGATAAGCAGCAAGCAGGTTAAGTCTTTAAGCCTGACTGATTAAGAGAGTAGGCTCTGTTCCATGAAGTAACCTCCAACTTGTTCTAAAGATTTGGCAAATCTCAACGTCTACTGTCTGCTTTTATCAGCCTCTTTTTTTCTCGCCCTGGGATCTGAGTGAGCAGCTTGCCCTGGAGCCATGGAGATTAGGACAAAGAAAGTCAAGTGGGAACATTCTTCTATTTCTATGATCTTGAAGAGGTAAATTGTGTTGTGGGGGAAGGGAGGGGACTTGAATCCATTTCAGACTCGTGCTACAGGTGGTAGAGTCGGTGTTCAACCACAGCTGTCCCAGTGGACAAAGCTAAACCAAGGCAGAAGAGTCCTGTGGAATAGGGCCCAGAGTCTATAAAGCAGCGATTTTCAACTGGTGTGCCATAAGAATTTTTGAAACATGAAATACCTGACTATTTAGTCGGGGGCACTGACCTCTATTTCCTTAGATTATTAAATTAAAAAAATGACAACATCCAACACAACAACAGCTGTCAGTGTGAATTAATCAAAATTCTACCTATTTTATGTCAGGTCGGCAAAAAATTTATTTTTTGGTATGCCGCAGAATTTTAGTAATTAGTTTATTTGTGCCATGAGATGAAAAAACTTGAAAATTGCTGCTATAAAGAATTATCAGGTGAATGACAGGCCATCTCCTCCTGCAATCTCAATTCTACGTGAGCCCTGTGCTCAACACACTCATGTAAAGGACATATCACAGTGGTGCTTCAATCCAATATGAGCTCAGAAGGACAGTACCTAAGCATAAAGAGGGCCTGATAGATTTGTCTGTTTGTTTGTTTGTTTAATTTGTTATTGGTATTTTTGTATGTTTGCTACCTCTTCAATTTTTGACCCTTATTTATTAAATCAACATGACCTCAAATCTCACCTGGGCTGTTCTCCTGTCTACAAGGTTGGAGTTACGTTTACTGCTGGCCTTGCAGGTTCCAGTAAGACCATTATCCTGTCAAAGGGAAAACGCCAGGTTTATGCATCCACACTTGTCTGTACGCTTTGGTTTCATGAGCTCTAAAACCCTCAAAGTTTTCGTATCTCCCACTTACTGACTTCTCCCAAATCCTACTACTAGAACGTCATGTTTTTAAGTTTAATGTGGGTTCTTATTAAACCCCAGTAAGGAATAACAGTGCAAATGTTTAAGGCACTTCAATTTGCTTTGCATTCTAAGAGCGGAAGAGCAGGCTTTGACCAATTGGAGAAGAGAAATGACATATTCAGCTCCACTGAGGAAGGAGAGACGAGGGCAGTCAGGGTGAGGCATACTCAGCAATGAAAATCCACTTCTTATGACCCGGTTAGAAAGAAAATATGAATATCTCAGAGGTATGCCATGCCCAAATCTCTAACACACTATGCAGCATATTACCCCCGGGGGACAGAGCTGTCTAGGATATATTCTCAAAGCCAAGACATCAATACCATTATAAGGTTTACCTTATTTTGTTTTAAATCATTGTACATAATTTTTGGACCCATTAAAACATGGAATAGTATCCATAACAACCGGTACTTACCAAGCTAGTTTCTCCTAGTAAGTTACTTCCTAGGAGTAGGACCAAGTACCCTGGGACCTCTTGTGATTTCTTTTAGACCACAAGGGTCCCATTAACTGGATTACTAACTCCATCTGTTAAACGGTACCCAGGTGGCTTTACAAAATACACAACTACTCACAGCAGGTAGTCTGTGTCCTAGGAGAATCTATTTTGTTGACTATTTATCTCTGCCATACAGTATGCCCAAACCATCATTATATAATTTTAGATGGCTGTATCGTGTTCAACTCTCATAGCCTATTTATCACGCAAAGTACACAGAGAGCACACACTGCAAGCACTTTTTCATATTCCTTCAGATAACATCTCCAGATATAATCCAAGCATTTGAAGCTGTTTATTATTCTAAACAATGTAAAAGTCGAAACCATTCTCCTTTCCTCATTCTCACCATCTCCCATTCAAACATGTTTGTAAACCGAACCACTTAAGCCTGGGACCTAAGTACACCGGATGCCGTGTTTTCACGGAAGCACCCACACAACCCATCTCATCTCCTCTTCTTTGCAATGCACACAAAAAGCTTACTGTCACTTCCTCGTGGGGGTCTTTGCTCAGCTATTCCAGTAGGTAGCACGTTCACGGTAATGGAAGACGAGAGCAGAGAAAACTCTGCCTCAGAGAAGGCTTGTTTGCTGCGAGGCTCAGACCTCAAGCCCACGCCCTTGGAATGGCAGAGTCCCCCGTAAGCATTCAGTGCTCTTTGTTTACTACTTCTTAAGCCTTTTTTGTAATGTGCGAGATTTTTTTTAAATTTCCTTGCTCTGTTTTCCACTCTCAGGTGACTTTATTTTTATTTAATCCCCTTTTTCCCATCTTTCCTCTCTCCCTCTTGAAAATGTGGTTCATATTTTTGCTGTGGAATATAATTACTAAATAACATACAAATATATGGCCATGTATATTCTAAAGGAACAGCTGCAAAATTGCTAATATTAGGTCTAATTTAGCTACAATAAATTAGCAAATGTGTGGAAGCACAATGATGACAGCATAATTATAACAAAAGTCAATGTGTGGAAGTATATGGATGACAATACATACTAATTTTAGAGAGAAAAAAAGGAACCGTACACCAAATGAAATGCATGCAATGAACAGACGGGACTAATAGCTCAGACACATATACTTAATGTGGCCAGTCACTGTAAAAACAAAAAGATAGATGAAGCTGTTCAAAAATCTAGCACTAACAAGCAATGTAGTCTGAAACCATTAACTGTCAGGGGTAATAACACTCGAAGTGCTGAAGTGCAGTAACGCGGCCGCGCTTCCTGGGATGGTGGTGGTGGTGGTACCAGTGCACACCTGTGAAGAGGGCGCTAAATCCATCCTCGCATTCAACATAACAGAGGGAGGAGAGCACAACACTAATAACATAAACGGAAATAGCAGACAGCAGAGAGTGACATTTGCATGGTCCCAGTCAGCTTGTTAGCTGAAGTGGGTTTTAATTAGCTATTTTCCAGGAAGCAAACGAGCAAATTAGTGGCAGCTATAAACAAGAAGAGACAATCAGGCCCAAAGAAAAAGAAAAATGATCAGGGTGCCTTTGCAGGGGTGGAGAGGGGAGGCGAAGAAATGTAAAGCTTTTATAGAAAACTTTTCTCAGTCATAGAATTAAAGAATCTTTTCTCCTGAGCTCATCTTAGGGATTATTCTGTCCTCCCCTCTTTCACATGTGAGGAAACTAAGATCCATAGAAGCGAGCTGACTTGTGCAAGGTTATACTTTTGACAAAAAACGAAACAAAAGTATCTTCCAATTCTAGGTTTTCAAAAAGTCTCCTTTTATAGTATTGTAAGTGAATCAACTGCTGAAGAGCGCAAAGAAGTACAAAATCGTGTGTAAAATATGTGTGATAATGAAGGTTTGTGACTGGCTATAACTTTAGGTTCAACTATGCAGAGAAAGGAAACAAAATGAGGAAGAATGTTAGAAACAAAATACTGGCTCCTTCCTAAAGCCAAATATCTTTTGAAAAATTAGTTATCTGACCCTGGCCAGGTAGCTCAGTTGGTTAGAGCATCGTCCCCATACACCAAGGCTGCTAGTTTGATCCTTGGTCAGGACACACACAAGAAGAAACCAATGAATGCATAAAGAAGTAGAACAACAAATCTCTCTCTCTCTTAAAAAAAATCAATAAATAAAATTTAAAAAAGAAAAGAAAAAGTATAGGTCTGAAAGGAGATTTCACTTTGGGTGGTAAATACACAATGCAATACAGAAATGATGTATTATTGAATGGTACCCTTGAAACCTATATAATGTCATTAAACAATATAATTGCAATAAATTTAATAAAGAATAAATACAACTGATTTCTGAATATTAAAAATATGTTACTTTGAACAAATATTCATGGCATAATCAATGACTGTTAATCATGTGCTAGGCACAGTATAAAGTGCTGAGGATAAGACTTTTGCTACCTGGTAGAATGCACAGACAAGTGCACAGACTTTACAGAACAATAAGATGCAAACCCTGACGCAGCAGGAGAGAGGCTGAGTGGACCACCAGCAATGATGCCAAGCCAAATTTGGGAACTAGAGAGAAGTATTTGGAAAGAAAGGCCACCAAACCAGGAACGGAAGGGCACACAGCAGGATGCCTGCCTCCTCGCAGTGCCACAATAAGTAAGAGTCTATGCGTTTAAGGCAGTTATCTCTGTGAGAAGAAATTAAAACAACCATTTGTCCCACTGGTCTAGATAAGAGAAGCACTCTGAAACACATAAGCAAAGAACTGCATTGGATAGTTTTTATGGTCGAATTTAATCGGATTTGCTTTTGAAAGCTTTTGCATCTTGAAATATGCTTTTAAAAATAATAAAATGATTGGGAAATAGAGGAAATCTTTATCAGGGTAGTAACAGAAGTCAGTGGCCTTATTCCCATAAGCCATAAGTTTGATCAGTATACTAAGAAGATTTAAATGTATTAAAATATGTTATAACCAAAATGGCATGCGAGGGAAAATATATAACAGCCAGGACAAAGGACTGAAGCAAACATTACTACAAACATTTGTTAGTTGCTGTAGAAGATGGAATCTAAAAGAATTTACATGAAAGAGATCAGGAAAATGGAGGCTGTATTAACCAAGAGATACCAACCTCGCAATCATTACAGTTTGCATCTACAGAATCATACCTCTACGGGAGATGTGGCAGAACATTGGTCCTGCACCCTGACTTCATTACCCAAGGAATGGTTTCACATGTGAGGTACAAAAAACATGAATAGACACGGGAGAGTGAAGAGAGGGTGTGTCCTCTTTCAACAGCACAGTTAAGTGGGATAAATGTGGAGTGTCACTAATTTTTCTTTCATCCACCGAACATCGAGCCACTACTCTATGTAAGGCATTGGATGAGACCCTGAGTACGCAGACATGAATGATGCTCGTGGCCATTCTGGCGCGTCCAGTTCCACCCCCACAGTTTCTTAACATTGAAGACTGTTCCCTGATTCTTCTTTTTTTTCTTCAATTTTACTGTTGACACTATTACAGGTGTCCCCATGATGCTTCTTTTTTGGTATTAAAAAACATATTCACTTCATCTTTTTCCATAAAATATTTCCAATTGCCTTTAGAGTCTTTTCTCTAGCACTCAGGAAACTGGTTCTATTCTATCAAAATGAAGATGTTCAGAATAGTATTGTCTGTTTATTGTAAAATTAAACAGAGCTTCCACTTCCCTTGGTTCAAGGTATTACTTCATCGATCAAACCCATAATCACATTTGCCTTTACAGCAGCCATACACAGCAATTAACTTGATGTTCATTATCAACCAATACCTCCAGAATTTTATCACATAATGATACTCTCACACATTTGAGGAGACTCAATTGCAGAGTCTTAATCTATTAATGTAACATCTTGTTAGATTATATCCATTTTCCAGCCTATTAAAAAGTTTGTGGAGTCACACAGGATGCAGCAGGCAGCTGGGACCTGCACGCCCTTGGACCTTTCTTTTTCTTGACTCTGTCCATGGTCATGGTAACCTCAGAGGCCAAAGATCAGTCATAGACATGCAGCTCTTTGTCCGTGTCAACGGGCCACATGCATTCAAGGTGGCAGTCCAGGAGATGGTCGCCCAGGTGAAGGCTCTTTCTTGGAAGCATCGCTCCAGATGATCAAGTTGTGCTCATGGAAGGCACTCCCCTGGAGGATGAGGCTGCCCTGGGCCAGTGTGAGGCAGAGGCTCTGACCACTCTGGAAGTAGCTGGCGCAAGTACAGAGGTCGAGTCCATGGTTCCCTGGCTGGTGCTGGGAAAGTAAGAGGCCAGACTCCTATGATTACTAAATTTTGAACAAGAGGAAAAAATTGGTCGGATCCCATAGTAGCTGTAATACAACCAATGCTATATGTCTTCTTCAAATCAGTTAACATTTTGTATTTTTATTCAAGCATTGATCAAAGTTGAGAAAGATGAGGCAAAAATACCTTCACAGGGTATCATTAGAAACTGATTGTTAAATCTGACACAAACCAATTACTGCTCATTGGAAAGTGCTGGTGAGAAGAGTGGCCAGACAAGGAAGGAAGGAGCAGATACAGGGTGCTCAGTGGAGGGATGAGGAAACTGAAGTATGGAGCCTCGGAGTTCTGGGTCTCACTAACTGAGTGTTGTTTACAGGGGTGTTAAGTCCCTGACCTGTGTATGAGCCCAGCACACTGCTGGGGACAGAGAAGTCCTCAGGAAGAAAGAGGCAGGTGTTTGCAGTAATGAGCTATCCGAATGCTGAGTACTGAGGGGGTAAGGAAGGAGTGCCAACATCTGCTACGCTGCAGCTCATCCACTACAATTGCACAAGACTTCTTTTCAAAGGTCTCCCTTAAACTGAGGTACATAATATCAATCCCATCGCCCATTCTCTCATTCATCCACTTAAATTTGGTGAACATTCTTTGTTTCCTAAAATTGTAGATAGGGGTTTACTGTCCGGTACTCTATTACACGAGTGACCTTGTCCAAAAATGGTATTTATCATCTTTCAATTATAAACCCTCCTGATTTTTGCTTATTTCCTACCAATGTTTATAATATTCTGTAGCTATGACACAAGGTAACCTATTGCAAATGTATACAATACTTTTTTCTGTTTATTTTTATACAGTAAGCATCTCCATTATTAAATATTTCTTTCAATCTTTAAAGTTTTTAAGATCCCAAAAGCTTTTCTCTCTCCAAGATTATAACAGACTAGATATTTCTTTATGACAAACAGACAAAGAAACTAGAATTTCTGGGGGAATAAACAAACAAACCTCCTTATAAATGCACAGTTGAACTCACAGGAACCACAATGCTAAAACCAGAGTGCTTAGCAGGCTGTGTATCTTCGACGTCTTTGGGGTTTTTTGTTAATCTCAGTAGTCAGGAGACTTGGATTTTCATGACACTTGGTGGAAATTTGGGCTCACACAAATTGATGACTTGAAACTACCCCTTGTTCCCAACTTGAATAAAGCTAAGTCTTCAGAAGGCTATATATACCCTTACTCAAAAGGTTGGCTAGAGAAAAATTCTCTCTTTACCAAAAAGAGATTTAAAAAACCTGTTCAGTCTCATCATGGAATCTAACTAGAATAAAATGGCCTCCTCTAATAATTTGAACCATGAAAGTTTGGGGGTAAAATATACACTATGATCCCACAAAACTTAAGGCAGTGTAACTATTTTACGTGATACTATAATGGCAGATACATGTCATTATACATGACAAATATACATTATATTTGTCAAAGCCCATAGAATGTACAATGCCAAGAGCAAACCCTAATATAAACTAGGGACTTTGGGTGATAATATGTCGATGCAGGATCATTGACTGTAACAAATGTGCCACTCTGGTGACAGTGAGAGAGGCTATGCATTTGTGGGGACTGTGGTTATGGGAAGGCTTTGTACTGTCTGCTCAATTTTGCTGTGAACCTAAAACTGCTCTAGTTAATGAAGCTTATTTTTTTAAAGGAACAAAGTCATAATCATTAACCATATTCATTGAAAAGGTAAAAACCCACCTATAACAGAAATTAAAATTTTAAATCTGGATAATTATTATATTCCTTTAATCAACCAAGGAAACATACAATTCTAATTTTATATAAACTTCCAAGGAATAAGAAAATTTTTAAATAAATCCACCTTAATTTATTTTATGAAGTTAATTGTTCCCTGATACCAAAAAAAGCTTCACATGAGTAAAAAATTTTCATATGCAGATTTATTTCACTTTTAAAATAGATTTAAAAAAATTCTAAATACAATGAACCTAACAGTGCATTAAAAACAGCTGCTATAACATCATGGCCCAATTGGACTTATACCAAAAATGAAAAAATTCATTAAAGTTTGCATATCTATTGATTTTTACCAGTTGAAATGAGAAAAGAAAACAACATCTGAATGGCTGTAAGAAAAGTAAGACTAATATTCTGAGGCCTATTAGTGACTAAAAAAAAATCTTAACAACTGAAAAAGGAAGAAACACTTATGATCTCATAAAGTGTATATGTCAAAAAATGCAGCAGCAGTATGTTTAAAGGTTAAAATGTAGAAATGAAAATAAGCGATGAATGTTCTACCCAGTTCAAAAAAAATTTTTTTAAATATACTAGAACAACTACAAAGAAGTAGCAAAATGTCACTTTTGCTGACAACATGTTGCTTAGATCAAAAACTCAAAAGCATTTTTAACAAATTAGAATTAATAAGAGCCCAGTGTCGTCATGGAATCAGTGTACCAATTGATCGTCTTTCTATACTTCAGCACAGGACAGAACATGTAAACTGAGGTCATTAGCAGCCACTCAACAATCACAGTGATATGACCTGTGCTGGAGTGTTTCCAAACCAGGGACTTGCACTCCTTTTTGCAGCTCTATACTCACTTTTAAAAGATCTTTAGTTATTGATTTTAGAGGAGGAGGAGGAGAGAAAGAGAGATTTGTTGTGCCATTTATTTATGCATTCATTGGTTGATACTTGTATGTGCCTTGACCAGAGATCGAACCCACAGCCTTGGCATACACTCTAACCAACTGAGCTACTGGGCCAGACCTGCAGTTGCATAGTCTTACACTCACTCTCGTTACCTATCCTAGGCTTCCTTTCTCCTCTGTGTGCATCTCTGATGGCCTTTTCACCAAGCTCTTCAAAGAACTGCTTTCTCCTATGCATCCCTTAGTATTACACCAACCTCGAACACTACCATTTCCTTGCTTTTGTTCCTTGCTAACAAAATCTTTCTGTTGCCCTCAGCTACTTTTCAAGTTTAATATGGTGTTTTAGCATCCCTGAAGCTTCACAGGGTGGTCATAAAATCCAACACAGTCTGCCTTCCAATCACCTAATACAGAGTTCAGCACTGTTAGATTCGCAGGGTAGGGTTTTTTGTTTTTTGTTTTCATTAAATACTTTAAAGATCGTTGTCTACTGTCCACTGGCTTTTAAAAATGCACATGCACACACACATACAAAATAATAATAATTTTTACTAAAGTAAGAATATTGAGCATTTCCAGTCAGGAAAGAGAAGGATATGATAGAGAAAAGCATAATTCCTGGCTTCCACGATGTCGTCAGTGCCATATTTCTTCCCCTGATGAAATTAGGCATCTTATAAATACACCTTGAACATGAAAGTGCTGTTTAGAACAAACCAAAAGTGATATTTAACATTTCCTTTTATGTATAGCCATTGTTATTTTCCTGGTGTCTCTTTAGCAGTCTTGTGTGTGCATAAAGTTGATTAAATGACATACAGGTATATCTATATATGTTTTAAATTTTTACAGAATTTATTGGTGTGACATTGATTAATAAAATTATATTGGTTTCAGGTGTACAGTTCTATGACACATGAATTATGCGTATATTGTACTGTGTTCACCAACCCAAGTCAAGTTGCCTTCCATGATCATTCACTCCACTTCACCCTCTTCTACCTCCCCCACCCCCTTTCCCCCGGTAATCACCCTACTGTTATCTGTGTCTACGAGTTTTTGTCCTTTATTTAATCCCTTCTTTTCATTCAGCTCCACAAAATCCCACTTCTCTGACAGCTGTCAATCTGTTCTCTGTATCTATGAGCCTGTTTTTATTTTGCTTGCTACTTTATTTTGTTCGTTAGATTCCACATATTGGTGAGATCATGTGGTATTTGTCTTTCTCTGACTGGCTTATTTCATTTAGCACAGTGATCTCCAGGTCCATCCATGCTGTCGCAAAGGATAAGATTCCCTTCTTTTTATGGCTGAGTAGTGTTCGATTGTATAAATGTACCGTGGCTTTTTTATTCACTCATCTACTAATGGGCACTTGGGCTGCTTCCAAAATTTGACTATTGTAAATAATGTTGCAACGAGTATAGGAGTGCATATATTCTTTCAAATTAATGTTTTGGGTTTCTTTGGATACATTCACAGAAGTGGAATCGCTGCATCATAAGGCAGATCCATTTTTAATTTTTTCAGGTATCTCCATACTGCTTTCCACAGTGGCTGCACCAGTCTGTATTCCCACCAACAGGGCATGAGGGTTCCCACTTGTCCACATCTTTGTCAACACTTGATGATTGTTGATTTATTGATGATAACCATTTTGACCAATGTGAAGTGATATCACATTGTGGTTTTTATTTGCATTTGTCTGATGATTAGTGGTATTGAGCATCTTTTCATATGTCTATTGGCCATATGTATGTTGTCCTTGGAGTAGTGTCTATTCAGGTCCTTTGCCCATTTTTTAATTGGATAGTTTGGTCTTTTTGGTGTTGACTTGTATAAGTTATTTATAAATTTTGGATATAACCCCTTATCAGATGAATAATATGTTCTCCCATTAAGTGTGTTGTCTTTTCATTTTGTTGATGGTTTCCTTTGTAGTGCAAAAACTTTTTAGTTTGGTGTAGTCTTATTTGTTTATTTTTTTCTTTTGTTTACCCTGCCTGGGGCAATATACCAGAAAAAAATATTGCCTACAAGAAATGTCACAAATTTTACTGCCTGTATTTTCTTCTTGGACTTTTATGCTTTTGAGGCTAATATTTGTTTTTAATCCACTTTGAGTTTATTCTTATTCATGGTGTAAGAAAGTGATCTAGTTTCATTTTTTATATGTATCTGTCCAATTTTCCCAACAGTGCTTATTGAATAGACTGTCTTTACCTCATTGTATATTTTGCCTCCGTTGTCACATTTTAATTGACCATAAAAGTGTGGATTTATTTCCGGGCTTTCTGTTCTTTTCTATCGATCTATGTGTCTGTGTGTATGCTACACAAGTCAGTCTAGCTCCAGTTTCGCCAAGACCTCAGCAGTGTGGAGCCACTAGGAGTCAAGAGGGTGGGGTCACCAAGAACCCAGAGAGTGAGTCTGGAGGATCTCCCATGAGGGGTAGGCACCAGTTAGTTTTATAGGAAAGAGGGGGGAATGACCCCTGCCTCAAAGCCACACAACTCTGTCGCTGACACCCTCTTAGTCTGCCCAGACCTCTACAGCCTGGCCCAAGCAGCTGACTCATCTGCGGGGCACCTACTCCGCAGGGTGGGGCAACAGGAAGTCTAGGGGGTGGAGCTGTTGCTTTCCCCAGGCTGATGCATCTGAGGTGCAGGACAGTGACTCAGCACAGGGGTCCCTGACACTACCTGTTAGTTCTCTCCCTATGGCCACAAACCCCAGTGTTTCCATGCACAATTCTCTGCCTCACCCTCCCTTCGGTGGAGTCCAGGGTGAGGAACTGTGAATGAGATGTTGTGCCCTGACGCTTTAAAGGGCTCCTGTGTCTCTAGCAAACTCCCTTCTCTCCCCGGGGGTAGGATCCCCACTCCTTTTCACAGCTGGATATTATGTGGGTTCCTCTTGGGGTTGAGACCCGGTGGTCCTCAGGCAGAACTTTTGCAGCTGAGATATTCCTCAGCCACTGCCCATGGCAGAAGGGCCAACCATTTTTGTGTCTCTCCCCTTTCTACCAGTCTTTATGTGGCTCCTTCTGTAAGTCCATGATTATAAAATTTCTCTTCAGATAGTCTTCAGTTGGTTAATCAGGTTGATTGCTCTATATTTCAGTTATAATTCCAGATTGGTCCTGGGTGATATGAGTGTAACATCCACCTCCTCCATCACCATGTTGGAATATGTCCACTGGCTTTCATAACCCTTGATGATGTCAGCTTTCTTTCTTACCTTTGTTGCTTTTTCTCTTCTGTGGCTACTTTTAAAATTTTCTTTTCATCAATGTTTTTAAGACTTGGTATGTTTTTTCTTTGTTTTCTATACTTCAAATGCAATTAATTTTCTTCAACCTATGGGTTTCAAATTTTTATCACATATAAAAAAATGTTAGCCGTTATTTCCTCAATTTTTTTTCTCAACCCTTTGTAATCTCTAAGATACCAATTATACATATTAGACTGCCTGAATGTTTCCCAAAAGTTATGATGCTCTTTTCATTTTTTATCATCCATTTCTCCCCATCCCAATTTCCACTTCTTATCAGGACTTTGCTATTGCTGATTTTTTTCCTGCAAGGTCAAATCTGCTGTTAATCCAAGATGGTATATTTTTCATTCCAAATATTATATTTTTCATTTTTAGAAATTTAATTTGAGTCTTTTTATAGCTTCTATATCTTTCATAATGTTCATGTTTTCCTCAACCTCTATGGTCATGGAGCATATTTACAATAGTCATTTTTAACATCCTTGTCTGCTAATTTGATCATTTCTGTTATTTCTGAGTCTATTAGGTGATTTTTCTCTGGGTTGCAGGTAATATTTTCCTAATTCTTTGTATGCCTCAAAGTTTTCTTTTAGGTGCAGTACATTGTGAATTTTATGTTGTTGGATGAAGGATTTTGTTACGTTCATTTAAATAAGATTGATCTCTTTGTCTGGGATGCTATTAGATTACTTGGGATTACTTTGTTACCATATAGGATTGCTTATAAACTTTGTTAGATTGGGTTCAGAGAAGCCTTTATTTCATGAAAATTTTAACCCTACTACTAAGATAATTTCATTCTGAGTATTTTGCCCAATGCCTCATTTATTATGAAATCTCTCCACTCTGATTAACACAAACAAAGGCTATTATCAGCCCATGTTTAGCTTCAGGAACTGTTCAGCCTACTTATTTCCAGTGCTTTTTTCTCCAGCTTTGGATGATTTAATTCTTATGTGTGAGCAGATTAGTACTCTGCCAAAGACCCTGAGGAACCCTCTGCAGATCTTCCAGTTCTGTCTTTGTGGAGATTCTTTTCCTCCAATGTTTTGGTCTCCCTGAACTCCAGTCAATGTCACTAAAACTACGTGAGATTCCTTGGCTTTAATTGGTTTCCTTTGTATCTGCCGAACGGAGAAGATACAGCATCTAGGGTGTAAACTGGGGCAATTGTAGAGTTTACCTTATAATCAGGGATAATAATCCTGTGCTATCATCTGTCATATAATATCTAAAAATGATTGCTTTATATGTTTTGTGTCTTCCTCTTTGGTTAAAATGAGAGAGTAAATCATGTCCTTGTTATTCCACCATGATCACATGTAGAATTCTCTTACCTTTTGTTTAGTAAAAAAATTACTTTGAACAGGACACAGGATATGTTATTATGCTTATAGTTGTTGTGTTTTATTTGAGGACATTGATGAGGGAGAAGAGCATTAAGTATTGCCTCACAATATAGGACTAGTATATGCAAAATATAATGCACATATGCTGTCCATAATGCTCTGTGCTTGAATAACAGAGCGATGTTATTAATTAAGGAAATATTTCCAGGCCTCAAAAAATAAGAACCCATATTTTTTGAGATGTTAATATAAATATGCCACTCGCAGAACTCCATCCAACGTCGTGGGCTTTGGCTGCCACTCAAATTTCAGGGGGAGGGGAAGAAAAGATATGTAAGGATAGAGTATATACATATCAAGCAAAACTTGACTTTTTAAAACAATATATAATACAGAGGAATCTAAACACTTTGACCATACTTTCATAACTGTCCCTAGGTATATAAAAAATGCATTGCTTAAATATTTGTTAGGAAGGACTCAAACTTGCATAATTTTATTATACTATTGCCTTGAACAAACTTTCCCAAAATTGTTGGCTCTGTGAAACATTTCAAGTGTTTATTTACAGATGCCAACTTTTTCTCTGCATACCCATGGCCTCAGAGAATATAAGCCTCTCTCTATGGCGGATACATTTGGAATTTTGCCAACATATGTAAGTTTTCATGCAAACCAAAAAAAAGTCATAGGAAGCAAAGGGAAAGTATGTTTAATATGTATCAGGACCCATTGTCAATCATACTTTGTTTTGTTATCGGATATGAACTGTTGTATGAAAACTTTTAATGGGTAATAACCATTCAACTAAACTCTGGGCTTTTTTGTAAAATGTATTCTTTAAAACACACTACAAAAAAAAAGACTTTTGCCCATAAAGCAATCAAGACACATTTTTGAGTTGCATACTAGTAAAACACAGTCAAATGTTAATGTTTGCTCATAAATTCTTCAATAGATATTAAAGGATAATATCACCCACAGCAAAATGTTTGAATAACATGGACTTTAATTAAAATTCACTCTTCCTTCTGCCCAGATTTCAACAGAACCTTCATCCCCAGCATATAGCTAAGGCAATCATAGTATTCAAGGCTCTGGCATGTTTTAGTTTTATTCCTGGTTTTTTTCCATTACTACTCAGGAAGTATAGTGAGCCAGGCTCAAATATACGAATAAAATAATTTAAACTGTTTCTGAAATCTTAAATGCACTTTTGTTGTTTTAAAATTAATATACAAGCTTTTATGGTTAACTTGATATGTTTGCAATCTCTATTTTATTTTTATTTCAAATGTTATAACCACTCTGTATTTAAAATATCATAGATTTTCGTGTCTCATGGGATAAATATATTTACAATTTCTTCTACATATTTTTTGAAAATTAAGGAATGTTGTTTATGGCAAAAAAGGCAAAATGCATATAAAATCTAAAATATTATAGGTTTTTCTGCCTCAAGGGATAAACATATTTCCATTTGCTTCTAGATTTATTTTTTGAAAATTAAGGAATGTTGTTCATGGCATAAAAAAGCAAAATTAATATAATGTTTGTTACATCTAGCATTAATATCTCCTTTTCATTATGTGCTGTTACATATGACATAATGGTGAGGTTATTCTCATAACTGGTATTATTTTCCCTCGAGGCCATAACTTTTCTCTTATGGCTCCAAAGATATTCTTGATACCTGTTATTCTGGTCTATTAGGCATTGTAATTAGGTAATTAGATGTTCTTTAAAGACTATCTTAGGTACTTCATAGAGCAGAATGGTTCCTCTGAAGCATTTACCAGGTCTGTTATATAATTACATAATTAAGTCCATGTAGTAAAAATCTTAACAAAACTCTTTTAAAAAAAATAAACAGCCTGCACTGGGGCAACAGATGACTTTGACTGCAAATTGGAAGTGGCAAGAAAGTGGTAATATATTCAATGACAAGTGTAAAACTCTCTCAATACTGATTTTTTGAACTGAGAGCGTAGCCCCCGAAGGAAAGCTCAGGGGAATAAGGTCTGTCCTCTCAGTCATCCAGAACACTGGTTGATGGGTTCACTAATGGCACTTCAGGAGAGTTTCCTCTCCATAAATTTCTGAAATCTGTCCTCAGAGACATTCATAAACTCAATATAGTTTGGGGGCCATCTCAAGTGACAAAGGGTGACTGAGACAATACTCAATAAAATGACATTTCTTTATATTATCATTTTGAATATTTTAAGTCAATTAAATTCTGACACATCCAATGTAGCCCAAACATATAATCTTAACTGCCAGTTACATACAGGCGTTTGCAAAGAAGGAATAAAGCAAATTAAACAATATAATAAAATTTGGAGTTAGTATTCACCTTAAAATTCACAAGGTGATACTTTTTAAAAAACACCATTGGAAACTGAAATACATAGGCTTGTTAATAAATTACCTCAATATAAAACCAGTATATGTGAAATATATTGACACTGTTTCTTGATACTGGCCTTTCTGGCACTATATGAAACAGAAACAAAAATTGATCAATCTGCCGATAGCAGGACAGACATTCAAAAATGTTGTCCAACCCTTCCTTTTTCCTTTCAAAACACATTCTCAGACTCCCCAAATCCCCCAGTCCCCTCAACTCTTGACTTGCATGCTGTACTAACTGATTCTCAATGACCACTAGGCCTCTTTCAATTCTCTCTACCACCAACCCCATGTGAAACCCCGTGCCCCGTTCATTTATTAATTGCCCCTCACTTCTCCACTCTCATCGTCAATTAATTTGTAATGTGACCTTCTATGACTTCATTATTATAAATGCTGTCAGTGACAGAGGCAATGTTTACTTACTGCAAATTTTCAAAGAAGGAATGTTTCAAACCAAAGAGCTTGTATTTTCTCTATATTAATTCATTGTACTGGTTTTCTGTGACTACACAACAAACCATCCTAAAGCCTAGTGGTTTACTTAAAATAATGATTTAGCATTATCTCTTATGTGTCTGTCAGTTGACTGCGCTCACCTGGGCTGTTCCCATTTCTGGTCTAAAGTGTGGCCATGGTTACACTGTGGCTGTGACCAAAGTTAACTGAAGATCTGATTGTATTTTAATGTCCAACATGGTTTCTACACTCACATTTCTTGGGCCTCAGCTATATAAGAAGCTAAAAGCAGGAGCAGGATGATTCTCACCGTTTGACCTCCCTAACATGGTTTGCTTGGGTTCCTCATCTCATGGCAGTTTCAGGCTGATAGCTGTCTTCTCACCAGAGCCCATACACCTTCTAAGAGTCTAAAGTATAAGCTGCCAGTCTTTTTATGACCTAGCCTCAGAGGTGTGCAATGCAATGCAGCACAACTCTGCCACATTCCCAGGGAGAGGCTATAAAAGGGTACACATTTTGGGAGACATGGTTTCTTGGGAGATCACATTTGGATAAATGGGTGGTCTGCACTCATCAAATATGTTACCTCACTCACCAAATATATTACAAAGCAAGAAGACAAGCTAGGGGATATGATAAAGCAGAGAATAAGGTAGTGAAAACTTCCTTGAAGTTGCCAGGGTAGTTATAAAAATTGTTATTGTGTCTGAACACCTTCCACTTGGTATGAGCCTACAGATTACTCTAGCCCCACTGATGTTGGAGCAAATCAACTTAGTATCTCATTGTTTGATTGCTGAAGAATTTAAGCGGTTGTGGTGGTATGGATATTTGTTGAGAAACTTGAACTTATCTGGAATTTATGTGAACACACACACACACAATCTGATGTCAAGAGAATAGGGAAATAGCCATAGTCATTCCAGGCTCATGGAACTATAAATCACCAAAACCCCACAAGAAAAAGTGGCATTTTACTTGACTAGGTAATTCTAAGTTTTGGATTTCAGATAATTTAGAAAATAAATCAAACTACAGAGAAATCTTTTCACACAACGATGCTTATCCCAACATTTATAAAGGTAAGAAAACTATAAGCAACTTAAATGTCTAAATGTAGAACAGATAACAAAGCTATAGTATATACCAAGGATAAAAATTTTATGCAGTCATGTAAAATTATAATCATAAATATTTTATAGCAGTAGAAAAATATAATAGTTAACCTTCATTGTCCATTTGCTACATGCCAGGTACATGTAGCATGCGAAAGCTTAACATACATTATATCATTTGATGGCCCCAATAGTTCCCTGAAGTATGTATAATTATTATATTTCATGTTGTGGATGAGGAAACTAAGAATTAAAGCAGCTAAATCACTTCCCCAAGCTTACAGATGTAGAAGAATAAAGATTTCAACTGCACACTCTGCTTCCAGAGCCCACATTCCTGAATTCATGGCCCTTTTGCTGTGCCATTTCTGATGAATAGCATTAAGTAAAAACAAACAAATAAGACAAGCACACACAAACACACACACAGTTTCAGAGAGAACACATATGCAACTAGTTTACAAAATAAAATAGGCCAGAAATATAACAGCAAGACAGGAAGGATATTAACTAAAATATTGATAATGGTTTCCTTTAAGCTGTGATACTGCAGGTTCTTTTCCCTTTTCCTTTGTATGTGTTTATGATGGTCTAGATTTTTTCAAGTGTTTTAGATCCCTAAGGGAGAGGAGTATTTTAAAAATTTCTGAGCAGCTCTTCCTTTTTTGTGCAGAAAAGGAGCCTAGCTATGCGCATATCTATCACAAATAGGCTGAGGATGTATAGTCTTAAGATAACTAGTAAGGTTGGAATTAAGGAAGGAACCTAGGAAGGTCCTGAAAAGTTAGAAAGAGAAATGGCATCTTTCACCTGATGAGTAGTAAGCAGAGAAAACATTCTTTCCAGCGTGAAGGTGTTTTAAGTAAAGGAGTCTAGCAGAAGGGAGACTCCAGGGGCTTTGTCATGGTCAAAGTGCAGTGGGAATCACAGAATCCCCAATAGTTCCACTGGGTCAAATTCACCAGTGCCCGGAAAGAACCAAGACAGCAGAAGCTTTTCACGTATTAGTTATAGATTATAGATGAAGTGTACAAGCAGACCTGGGTTTCTTGTTAATCATGGTTAATTGATGGATTAACTCATGCATGAAGCCGTCATAGATTTGACAGGATAATAACTGATTAAAATATTTATGTTCACTCTTTTATTAAAGATTCGTTTTCCAAGTAAAACTATATTGAAGGCCAAGCAGGCACGCCATCATTTTCTCACTGAGCACATCTGACCTTTACAAGATCTGAGACCCCCCAGCCTTGTGGTCGTTCCTCTGAACAACTGACAAGGTAACTGGGAGGAAATCAATGGGTCTGTGATTATTGGCCTTACGAACTCAAAGCTGTTGGCAACAAATGTAACAGAACTGTAAGTAAGTAACGTGAGATGAAAGGTACCTTCTGCTATCCTTCCTTGTCTCTGCACCTCCTTCTCCAGTGGCTACATGTGCAAACACAGGCGGAAGGAGGAACTGGATAGAAACTAGGCAAGAGCTCATTCAAATTGTTATAGCTCCCCTTTCTTTTCAAATGATTTTTTTTGAAACATCAACCAAAAGAAAACTGAAGCCCTGTTTAGTAAGGTAAATCGACATAAACTTCATTCAAACTTAATTTACTTGACTAATGACAGAGGGAACTGTGTGAGAAAATATACACATAGGCAGAGGAGGCCCCATCAGAGGAACGGGAGACTGCATTTCCTGTGGTTTGTCCCTTTAAACTTCCTTTTTTTTTTCTTCACACATGGCTATTTAAATTGAATTTCATTTGGTTCCTTGAAGAATTTGGAAAGCCAGATCTAAAATCTTTGGTCTATATAGAAACACGGCACATTCTGCGGCGTACCACAGTGTGGTACACACTCAAAAACCATAGACCCAACCTAGCATGCACCGCACTAGCTCCCCACAAAATAAACACAGCTCCGAACTTTTCTCTCATCTCTATTTTATTCTCACCAGCTTTGCTGTATGGATACCTCCTAGAAAGTTGGAAAGTTTAATTATCTCTATTGAGTAAATAACATCTAACTGTACCATTTGCTTATAATTTATACCTTACTTTGCATAAATGTTTGATTTTAAATATAACCACCAAGCTGGGTTCCAATGGAATTGGCTTAGCACCTTCTGCAGGCAGACAGACAGCGCCTGTAGTAGTTTCACAGTCTCGTTCCTCCAGTATCTCTGGGACTGGTGCCAAAACTAAATTAACACTGAGAAATTTGAATATTGGAGATAAAAGGAAACTTGGACACCAGTAAAATCTGCCTCATAATGCCAATGTTGCTTTTCTCAGATGAGGAATTTATATTACCATTGCTTTTCTCAGAGTTTGCAGCAGCAATTGTGATCATCCTTAGGAAACGACAGCAGTACCTCCCATTCCTGAAAGACCAGTTCCTTCACTATTCTCTTATTCATCATCCACATCCAGGCCTCTTTCTTTTCTCCTACAAAGTATACCCACCATTCAGAGTCAAGCTCAACTAATGCTGGACACTTGTATGGGACATTTTTTTAAAATCATTCTATCCCACAACAAATTGTCCATTCTCTGAACTCAATGACACTCAATACCCACGCCATCTGTTATCAGTTGAATTGTGTCTTCCAAAAACATATGCTGAAATCCTAAGTCCCAGTACCTCTAAATGTCACCTTACTCTAAAATAGGGTCTTTGCAGATGTTATCAAGTTAAGAGGAAGTCATTAGGATGGGCTCTAACCCGATATGATTGGAGTCCTGCCAAAGGAAAGAGAAGAGACACACAGGGAGAGCCGTATGAAGACTGAGGCAGAAATTGGGGTTGATGCGTCTATAAGCCAAGGAATGCCCAGGATTGCCGACCTTCACCGGAAGCTAGGAGACAGAGGCATGAAACCAATTCTCTCTCAGAGCCCCTAAGAAAGAATGAACAATTCTGAGCTGTGACAGAAAAACATTTGCTGTGTTAAGCCATCCAATTTGTGGTCCCTTGTTATGGCAGCGCTGGGGGTTTTATGCACTGTCCATTTATAACCATTTCTTTCCATGCGTTGCCTGGTTACCTATCTCTAAGTCTATGAATATATTCTTAACTGGTAAAAAAAAAATCTTGGGGGCAGAAACATCTTATTTTATTTCTTATACAGAGATCAACCTTTATTTATATTAAAGTTGTCAAAGAAAATACAAGACAGCAAGTTAATTGAGCATCTTGTATTTTTATTTGCTAAGTCAGACAACCCTAATTTATATACAAAATAGATGATCAGTAAATATCTAAGAAATAAATGTATGGCCTGGCTGGTGTAGCTCAGTGGATTGAGCACGGGCCTGTGAAGCAAAGGGTTGCTGGTTCGATTCCCAGTCAGGGCACATGCCTGGGTTGCGGGCCAGGTCCCCAGTAGGGGTCACATGACAGGCAACCACACATTGATGTTTCTCTCCCGCTCTTTCTCCTTCCGTTCCCCCTCTCTAAAAATAAATAAATAATTTTTTAAAGAAGAAATAAATGTATGAACCCTTAGTTTATCAATTTTATAAAGTTTTCTCAGTATTTACACTAATCAGCCATAAATAGAGACGCTGAAAAACGTTAATCTATCTCCTATTAAACTTTGGTGGCCCATACCTGGAATATTGAGTAAGATATTATAAGAGTACCTCAAAAGTAGAGAAGACCAAAAAAGAACAAGTAGAATGGTCACAAATATAAAGGCAGATGCCATTGTGGGGACAAAAACTAAAGAGATTGGGATTCTGCCATTTGAGAATATTGCATTGTAAGATATATAATCGAAATATAAAATCATAACAGACACATGAGTGAAACATTTAGTTCCCCCAAATTAAGAAAGACTAGGATGGGAATGAAGCCCATATTAATTAATTACTTTTTTTATCTCATGTCTTTTATGTACCTTAATTTAGTCACCTTGGAGCAGTTATGTTAGGAGGTAGGAGGTAAGAAGTAGGAGTTAATAAATAGCCCTGCATTTCAGGGATACAAGCAAAGACGTTGGGAAGATAGGGTCAGAATTCAAACTCAAGATCCAAGTTCTGTGCTCATTTCACACTCCTAGATTGCTTCTCTAAATCTGTGTTCATGAACAGTGCAAATGAGAAACAAAGGAAGCACATACTCACTAAGTACATAACATGTGTTTAAAAACCCATTGATGCAAAAAGAAGCCTGGCAGCAAATATAAAGTAATGAAGTTCACGGACAAATTTATGGGGAAAGCCATTAGTGGAAAAAAATTCACACAGAACTCACTTTCGAAAGTGACGGCATCAAAAGTGAGGCCTTCTAGAACACCTGGTTAAATTAACAAGGAGTCTATTTTAGGATGACCCACATTCCTGTGAAAATGAAGGACTTAAAACAAAATCCACTTATTTCATTATCATTTAGTATTCTTGGGAACTACAAAAGTTGAATCACATAGTGGAAAGAGCCCTGAGCTTGCAATCACGGTATCTGGGATGTCTGGTTATGTTATCTATTTGCTGTGTGACAACAGAATTAAGTCACGAGCAATCCTGGCTCAGTTTCCTCCCTTGAAAATGATGGGATGATTTCTAAATTTCTATCCAGGGATCACTTGGGGGACTGCTATATGTTATCTTTATTTCATAATCATAGCAATGCTTTTCAGCTGGTATACTGTTTCCCTCATATTTTAAGTAAAATGCTTTTTTTCTGGAAACTTTATTCATTTGTTCAACTAATTGATTCCCTACTCTATGTTAGGCACTGTGCAAGGCACTGGGATATACGTGATAAACAAGAGAGAGAAGGTCCATACTTTTATGAAGCTTGTAGAACAAAAAAAGAATGTTTAGAATGATGAAACCTATAACAGCAGATGCCATTGTCAAGAGACCCTAAAATAATTTTGAAAATAACTACAATGTTAATGAATGTTTTGAAAAACAATCGCAGAGTCCTAAGAAACTACTTAACTGTTTGCTTTAAGTCTCTGGGGTCAAGGAAAACTTGGCTGAGGAAATTAACATGTGAATTCAAACTTGAAGGGTGAGGAGAATTTGGAAGGCTGGGAGAGAGCATTCCTGGTAGAAGGAACAGCAGCTGTAAAGACTCCGATTCAGGGAGGAACTGGTCACTAAAGGGGAACAAAAGGTCACCAGGACGAAGCATTGTCAGCGAGAACACAACAGCTTCAGGTGTGGCTGGCTGCACAGCCACAAAGGGAAAAACTGGAATGCAGGAAGTGGAGCCTAAAAGCAGAGAATGAAACTTAAAAAAACTTACATGCTTTTTAAAATATATTCTATTTGCTGTTTAGAATAGATCACCAAAAGGCATGAAACAATGACAGGAGAACAATTATTTTTCTGCCTTCTATTACAGCAGGAATTTTATGATTCTATTTTATCTCTATCTTTGGCTTATGATTTAAAAAATTTTGTTGGTGGCCCTAGGGTTTACAATATACTTACTTAATAATATTATAGTTTCATGTGTAGTGTAAATACCTTACAACTTTATACTCCCAAATCTTTCTTCCCATCCTTTTCGCTATTATTGCCATTTATTTTATTTTTGAATGAGATACAAACACATAATACATTTATACTCCTCTTTTTGTAAAGGGAGCAATTAAGATTAAGAAAAATAAGTAAATTTACATTTACTTTCACAAATGCCATTTCCCATGTCTTTTATTTCTTTGTGTAAATCCTAGTTGCTCTATGATATTATAATCCTTTGCCTAAAGCATTCCTTTAAGATTTCTCATAGACTGCTACATTTTCTCATTTTTC